>JARQOC010000001.1:692394-737515 GCA_033576535.1 Allobates femoralis
AAATTAAAAAGTAATGGCTCTAAGGCCCCTTTCACATCAGCGGTTTTTGGCGATCGCGACAGATGCGGTGAAAAAAACGCATGTGCCGCGATTACCGCATAACCGCGACACTTGCGGCACAGTTGCGGCAAGCCCCATGCATTGTCTATGGGGCTTGCAGTAAGTGTCCGGCAGGTGCGGCAAGTGCGGTTTCGGCACTTGCGGCCGGTGCGGCCGCGAAAAAAAACGCTGATGTGAAAGGGGCCTTACTAAAAGAGGAAGAAAAAAATGAAAATGTAAAAATGAAAACTTGACCAGTTGTGAAGGGGTTTGTTGAAGCTGTAGGGCTAGAAGGTAACCCCATTAGGGTATGGTCACACGTGGAGATCTCCCGGGCGATTCCATAGGCGACGCACGTGCACGCGCACGTATTTGCGTGTCACCTGAGGTCGCCGTCGCCCATTTACACGGGGCGACAACTTAGGCAACGCTCGGGCGACAACCTGTCCGGAAATTGCCTGAGCGTCGCCAAAGGCCCAGGGCGATCAAGTCGCTGGTCGCCGCTTCCGCGTCACACAGAGCCACCACATTAGCGATGTTGCGGCGATCTCATGAATGCGCACATCGCTGCAGCGTCGCTCGTGAGACGTCACACGTAGCAATCTTACCGTCAACCCAGGACGAACCGGCGATTCCGGAATCGCCTGAATCAACCTTGAAGCGATGTTGGCTTTTCAGATCGCCTTGTCACACAGCACCACCTCACCATCAATGTGGCATAACGAATGGATTGCCTGAACAAAGACATCGCCTGTGCCATTGCTATCGCCGCGTCACACGGCAGTAGGCATACGGATTGCTCAAGCTACATCGCCTGATTTCCCGATACTGTTGGGAAATCTCTGAACTCAGAAACAGAGATTAATCGCCGTTCAGTTGCCTCGTTACACGCGGCGACACACAGGCGATGTCGCTTCAACATCGCCTGAACAGGAAGATCTCGGCGACATCGCCGGCGATATCTCCCCGTGTGACGGGCCCATCAGGGAAACCAGAAGCTTCTTTGGGAAACCAGAAGCTACTTCGAGAGACCAGAGCTACTTCAGAAGATGAGAAGTTACTTCAAAAGACCAGAAGACTTTTAAAAGTCTGATCCCCCTGATGACCATTCTTAGTCCCTCAGAGCAGGACCTTCTTTGACCGCATGTTGTGGGTTCACACCAACAGTTTCCCAATACATATGCCAAACATGGAATCAGCTCAAGACCTTTTACATGAATAATCGATGATGGGAGCATGGGGTAATTGTACGATCGAAAGAGTCTTATCTGCTATCAGACATCTTTGAAATATTAAAATATATTCTGAGGACATTTGATACAAAAGAGCATTATTTATTTAAATAGATAAATCCTGGATGTAGTTCCCTTTCTGAACAGGTAGGGAAGCTGAACTAGCAAAAAAGGCCAATAACTATGGGAACATAATGGATGGAAAAGTTATTGAAACATTAAGTTTTATTCATGCTTTAATGAGGAGGATAACCCGTGGCATGGGGACGCACCATTCAATGCACCCATCGGTATGCCCATAACATAATCATCGGGTGTTGATGGGTTGCCATGACAGATGGTGGTCAGTTGTATGTCATGACGAGTCTTCTGTGAAAACCATAACTTAGCTGGAATTCATAGGAGATTGTGACTTTCAATATACATAGCAGTGCTGATACAATGCAACGTATAGTACAAGTCATCAGATGATTGCAGCTCCAAGTCATCCAAGGGGACTAGTAAATACAGTGAAAAGTGGGGAAAAATGGTTTAAAAGTAGGAGGTAAAATCAAATCACTCCCCCTTTTGCCCTATTAAAAACAAACTGGTTTCTTCTCTGCTGCCAAAGAATCAATTGAGGAGCCAATGCACTGGATGTGGATTACAGATGAGTGATCTCACTGCTTCTTCAGGGTTCATGCTAATCATGCTGTCCAATCTGAATCTTGATAAGCTGCACCTGTGAGGCTATGCACTGACTAGAAAATAGTGGTGCAGAAGTTGGGCTTCCAGAAATCCGCACCTGCAGAAAAAAAAATGTAGCGGAAAAATGTCTGTGCCAAAGTGTGTTTTTCCCGCGTCTTTTCATGCGGATTTTGATGCTTTTTTTAAGCAGTTGTTCACTGCTGTGACGGTGAATAAAGCTAGGTCACGCTGAGATAAAGAAAAGGGTTTAGAATGTCATAATGTGACGTGAGGCTCCACTGTATTTTTGGTCACCAGCCCAGGTACAGTAGGCAGGAATGGGCTGCCAGCATCACCCAGCTGCCTAGTTTTTCCTGGCTGGTAATCCAAAATACATTTTTATATTATTTCTTTATTAATTTTTTAAAACATGCAAAGTGGGGCTTCACTGTAATTTTGTTGCCAGCCCAGGTACAGCAGGCAGATACGGGCTTCCACCATCCCCCAGCTGCCTAGTTTTTCCTGGCTGGTGATCCAATATACATTTTTTATATTATTTCTTTATTACATTTTTAAACCAAACGACGTGAGGCTCCATTGTATTTTGGTTGCCAGCCAGGTACAGCAGGCAGGTACAGGCTGCCAACATCCCCATGCTGCCTAGTTTTTCCTGGTTGGTAATCAAAAATACATTTTTTTATTATTTCTTTGTTAATTTTTTAAAACATGCAACGTGGGGCTTCACTGTATTTTTGTTGCCAGCCCAGGTACAGCAGGCAGATACAGGCTGCCACCATCCCCCCGCTGCCTAGTTTTTCCTGGCTGGTAATCCAATATACATTTTTATATTATTTCTTTATTACATTTTTAAACCAAGCGACGTGAGGCTCCGCTGTATTTTGGTTGCCAGCCAGGTACAGCAGGCAGGTACAGGCTGCCACCATCCCTAAGCTGCCTAATTTTTCCTGGTTGGTAATCGAAAATACATTTTTTAATTATTTCTTTATTAATTTTTTTAAACATGCCACGTGGGGCTTTACCGTATTTTTGTTGCCAGCCCAGGTACAGCAGGCAGATACAGGCTGCCAACATCCCCCAGCTGCCTACTTTTTCCTGGCTGGTAATCCAATATACATTTTTTATATTATTTGTTTTTTTACATTTTTAAACCAAACGACGTGAGACTCCTGTGTATTTTGGTTGCCAGCCAGGTACAGCAGGCAGGTACAGGCTGCCACCATCCCCAAGCTGCCTAGTTTTTCCTGGCTAGTAATCAAAATAATTTTTTTTCATTATTTTTTTAAAAAGACATTTTCAAAAAAGATGTTTTGCATTCAGCTGATAAAATATAGGAGAAAAAAAATGTGTTTATATTTTTATTCCATTTATTTCTACAAAGGGATTATGGTTGGGATTGAAGACGTGCACAGTCCGTGCATTGAGCACATGAATCAGAAAGGGAATATCTGCTTCTTAAGAAAATGCTTTCGTGACTCCTTCATGAACAACAAGCTCTGAAGAAGAGCCGCGCCCGGCTGAGCCAAGGTGAAGGATGATAATGGACTTTATCTGGTCACTTCACCAAAGTTCTTGACGTTGTCCCTCAGGAGGGGGCGAGTTGGCTTTTTCATTGTGTTTTCCTATGTAAAGTGCGTGGCTTATCTGATGGTTGGTGCTGAGCTGACTCATTATACATCAGTGCATTAGTAGAACGTTTCTCATCATGTTGGTTTGTGTACAACTCTCCTGCAGCACCACTAGTGGAGAAGTGGAGAATTACATGGTGAGTGCGCCATCACCGATGCATTGTATTCTCCAGAAGAAGATATGCTCCTTTATTGTTTATTTACCAGTTCATTATAAAGCCATGGTGATGTAATGGATGTATGCTCTGTAGGAAGATCGATCTTGTGCAACCTAGATAGACCACCAGGGTCTTCTTCAAACTTAGATAGGACCTCTGGAGTCTTCTTCAAGCCTAGATAGCTCCTCCAGGGTCTTCTCTAATCCTAGATAATGTGTCACGGGAGTGGTGGCCACGCCTGATCCCGTGTCCTGGGGGACTTCTTTGAAAAAGGGTTATATTTACAGGGGATTTTATATACAGTTTGTCGTGACGCCACCTGTAGTTTCTGGTGATGGGTCACCAGCGCCGCCACAGTGCGCCGGAGGTAGATGGTATCGCGACTTAGTTGGTATAGTCCCCTACAGGTAGGACTGGACCTCCTGTGAAGGAAACAAGTTCATGCAAAATGAAACACAGGCAGAGGCAAAGTCACTTTCTCCCGGGTACTTTACTGTTGGTTGTAGCAGTTGCAGTTACAGTTCACAGTTCAGCACTTGAGATGTTACAAAAACAGGTAGCTTAACGGGTGGCTGCAAGTGGATCCCAGGTGGTATGGTGGAACCCTTGGTGTACCTTCGTTAACTAACCCGTGTCCGTTCTTCCCCGCCTAGGATGGGCCTATACCCAGTAGCTCCGTATAGGTAGTACCAGGAGTCCCCTCCCTCGTGGGTGAGGAAGCAGGCAAACCTCTCCGATGGCAGGGTGCTGCGGCTGATAAACAGGCCACAGCACCCGATTGCCGACTGCATGCTGGACTTGGCCGGTTCCTAGGGTCCGATGTTCCCCTGGTTGGTCTTGAGTATCCCCTGGAGTATGGACGCTCCACGCTGAGGATCTCCCCTTTCTTTCTAGTGCCCGGACTTCTCTTGTCGGCCGCCCTCTTTCAGGACCTCCTCAAGGCCCCTTCTTCTTTCCTCCGGTGTGGCTTATAACCGACCCGGTGTGAGCTTCCGCCTCGTTCCACTTTAGCTGATCTTTCTAATATCTTTCCTCTTACTCCATCTCCTCCTGGTCCCCTCAGCGGAGAGACCTTAAGCTCAAAACATGGAGGCAAAGACCTGGCAAAAGACCAAAGACCTTCTTGTTCACCCTAGAGGTGAATTTATTCCCTCCCGGGTAACCTCCCACCCTAAACTAATGTGGGAGAGCTGGGAATGGGTCCCACCCACCATCCTAGGGTCCACCTGCAGCTGGAGCATTTACACCTCTTTTACGGGTGTAATACTCCTCTGTGACGCCTGCATTTGTGGGGCACCACAATAATTCCAGTAGGGTCTTCTCCAAGCCTAGACAGTTCCACAAGGGTCTTATCCACACCTAGATAGGACCACCAGGATCTTCACTAAGCCTAGATTGTTCCACCAGGGTCTTCTCGAAGCCTACATAGGACTACCAGGGTCTTCTCCAAGCCTAGTTGGGACCACTAGGGTCTTCACCAAGCCTAGATAGTTTTGCCAGGGCCTTCCCTAAGCCTAAATAGGACCACCAGGGTCTTCTCTAAGCCTAGATAGGTCTACAATGGAATTCTCCAAGCCTATATAGGTCCACTAGGGTCTTCTACACCGGTATCTTGATCGTATGAAGCCATCGGGTTGCTGGTCTTCCTCTTCGCCTTGTTCCTTCTATTCTTCAGACAATGATGTCTTCTCCAGTGATTTCTCTCTTCGTATGATGTGTAGACAAGTCGTATCTTAGTGATCTTCTCTTCCAGTGACATGTCTGGCTTGATTTGTTCCAGTATTGATGTATTTGTTCTTCTTGCCATCCATGGTATTGATAACATCCTTCTCCAGCTCCACATTATGAAGGCGTTGGTTCTTCTTCTGTCTTGTTCCTTTATCGTCCAGGTGTCACATTCATATGTTACTACAGAATAGACCAGACTATGTACGAGCCGTGTCTTCATCACCAGTGAAATGTTCCTCGATGTGAAGACCTCGTCCAGTGACTCCATTGTTGATTTCTCCTGTTGACTTCTGGTGTCATTGTTGCATCTTGAGTGATCATTGATCTGAGTAGGGTGAAGTCCTTTACCACTTCCAGTTCATCGCCATCCATCTCACATGTGTCCCGGTCGTACCTGGCAGTAGTCAGTATCTTTGTGTCCCGGTCGTACCTGGCAGTAGTCAGTATCTTTGTGTCCCGGTCGTACCTGGCAGTAGTCAGAATCTTTGTGTCCCGGTCGTACCTGGCAGTAGTCAGTATCTTTGTGTCCCGGTCGTACCTGGCAGTAGTCAGTATCTTTGTGTCCCGGTCGTACCTGGCAGTAGTCAGTATCTTTGTGTCCCAGTCGTACCTGGCAGTAGTCAGTATCTTTGTGTCCTGGTCGTACCTGGCAGTAGTCAGTATCTTTGTGTCCCGGTCGTACCTGGCAGTAGTCAGTATCTTTGTGTCCCGGTCGTACCTGGCAGTAGTCAGTATCTTTGTGTCCCGGTCGTACCTGGCAGTAGTCAGTATCTTTGTGTCCCAGTCGTACCTGGCAGTAGTCAGTATCTTTGTGTCCTGGTCGTACCTGGCAGTAGTCAGTATCTTTGTGTCCCGGTCGTACCTGGCAGTAGTCAGTATCTTTGTGTCCCGGTCGTACCTGGCAGTAGTCAGTATCTTTGTGTCCTGGTCGTACCTGGCAGTAGTCAGTATCTTTGTCTTCTTTGTTATGAGTATTGGTCCCATGTTGGAGCTTTCCATCTTGACTCTCCGTATTAAATCCTTCATTCCATCTACACTTGTTGCTATCATTGTTGTATCATCTACTTATCTTAGATTGTTGATGATTCTTCCACCAATTGTGATCCCTTCTTCTTTTTCAGTAAGTCCAGCCTTCCTGAAAATAGCGTCTGCATATGAAGAAATGGTGACCGGATGCCGCCTTGTCTGACACCTCGCTCTACATCGAAACCATGCCGTGTCACCATCTGCCGTTCGGACTGTTGCTTCTTGGTTGATGTAAAGGTTCGTAATGAGGCTGATCCAATGGTTTGGCTCGCCCATATCCTTTATGGTACTCCAAAGTCACAGCCTTTGCTGTAGTCGATGTCGAGATGCCCCTTGGTTTTTTTTAACCCATTTTTTATGGCTGAGATTCATTCTTTCTTAGCTAGTGTTCAATTCTTCTGCAGCACTTCTGGTGGAGAATTGGAGAATTACATGGTGGGTGCACCATCACTGGTGCATTAGGTCCTCCAGAAGAAAAGATGTCCCTAGGCATTTCCAAACCAATTTATCATGGCTGAGATTCAATATTGCATATTGCCCAGCTATGAAGTTGACGATCTACAGGATCAGAATGTCACGATGGTCTCTCTTATTTTGGAGACTTGTGACAGTTTTAGGATTTGTGTCTCATTCCTGTATTGACTTCCTATTAAACGTGTTCTTTCCTTTGGCAGATTAGGAGTTAATGTCAGTTTCTGTTGCTAGCAAGCTAGCTAGTTCTTTGTCTGGGTGTGGCTACTCTGTGATCACTCCCATCCCCTTTACATAGTCACATGGTTCCAACATTCTTTGCTGGTGATTGAACTCCATTCCTGGCATGGCTTTCCGAGGTGAAGGAAGTTCTCTGGAGGACTTGACTATTGCCAAGCCGTGTGCTGCTTAGGGGAGATGCAGCAGGCGTGAAGTTGTTTTTATCATCCTCCTGTCTGTGTCCCCACCTCTTGTTGCTGTTATTGTAGTGGTTAAGACTAGTACTCCCACCGTCCATTACCTATTGAGGGCTAACATCAGGGCCATCGAGGTACTAGGTATCCTGCTTGGCGACGGGTTGAAAGAACCCATATAGAGTAGGGAGATCAGGGCACAGCCGCAGGTGAGTACAGGAGGTCACCTCTCCCCCGTTCCCTAAGACCAGGGCCCGCCGTCTGTTGTTTTGTCTAGTGCGCTGGATAGTGTTGGTCTGTGTGTCCCTGTCACGCATGGTAGCCAGACACCCCTTAGTCCAGTGTGACAAACCTTACAGCAGGTGTTCCAATTCTCCTGTAGCACTTCCGGTGGAGAAGTGAAGAATTACATGGTTGGTGCAACATCACCTTTGCATTGGGTCCTCCAGAAGAAAAGATGCCCCTTGGTTTTCTAAACCAGTTTCTCATGGCTGAGATTTATTATTGTATATTGGCGAGCTATGAAGCTGACGATCTACAGGATCAGAGCCTCAGAAACCTCTCGTTTCCATATGTTATGCCCTCATGAAATGAAATCACATATTAGTTCTGCCTGTATCCCGAGCAGTCAATGCCTTCATCTGATCTTCATTATCAAATAATGAAAATTCCCCAAGAGTGAAACGCGTGGTGTAAGTATAATGCAGCGCTATTGTTACGGCTTAATTGAATTAAATAATGGAGCTGATACAGGAAATAAAATATCATTAGAAAGTCAAATCTCTCCGGCTCTCTCGTAATAGATTGCCAACCTATAAAACGCGTCGGGTTAGAACGAAAAACCAAAAGACCACAAAAGAGAAACAGATGTAGAGCTCAGAAAAAAAACCCTCAATAAATTGCGGTTGGGACGTATTTCCAAACTTAATTTACAAAAGATGTCCAGATTTCCAGCCTGAAATATATGGAGACACCTTGTATGAAAGAGCCGTATGTTACAATGGTGACAGGAGAGGAGGCTGCGCACCGCTCTTATCTGCACATACGTGTGATCACATGTCCTATAAATCTGCTGACACTCATATAATGACCCAATTACTAAGCTACTAAGCCCCCCGCCCCAGATGACCCCTATACAAAATGTACATAGTATGTATCTACCAGCCATTGCTAATATTCCCATATTCCTGTATAGTTGGCCTATCGATTGCTGGAGATTGAAAAAAAAGCATGAAAAATTCATGGGTGATGAAAAAAAACTAATATAATGAATAGATGTTGGCATCAGATACAGTCATGGCCGAAAGTGTTAGTGAGTGCTCTCACCGGGACCGTGGGGTACTCAGAACCGGGCCCTGTCGTCGTTGTCGGAGGCTGTAGGATGTCATGGTGTTGGGACCCGGCTCCGTGGTCCCGGGCGAGTGAATATAAAGGGGCAAAACACTTTTATAAAGAATTAAAGAATTACCGTGACGCCACCTGTGGTTTGTGGCCAGAAGTAGCCACCGCTGCAGTCGGGACCTCTGGGGATGATGGGGTTGCAGCAGAGATGTTGCGGCCTCTACGGGTAGGGCTAGTCCCCAGGGCTACTGCGGGAAGTGCAGGTGAAGTGTAAAGTTCTCAGTACCCTCAGGCAACCTCCTGCTGCCAGCTCACAGAATCAGTTCCACCTCTCAGGCGCACAATCAAAGTCTTACACAGTTCTGAGCTTTACCGGGTTTACTTTCTTGCTCGTCAGGTTTTACAACACAGTTCAGTGCAATAGTGTCTCCGGTATGGTTTCAGCAGCTGGGACGACTTGTCTGCGACACCCCCTTTCATGTTCCTTTCGGGCCTCTTCAGTCTATTCCGCACACTAGCTACGGTCCAGCAGTCATGGGATTTCACTGGGCACCCTTCCGGGTCTCCTAGCCCTAGTTTGATGGCCTTTCTTCCACTGTGCCGGAGGTTGGGTCTCGGGACATAAAGCCCACCGCAGCCCACCGGAGTTCGTGGTTGGGGCATACAGCTTCCCTGCCACTTCAGCAGAGCTGGCACTCTGGTTCCAGCCCGGTCCCTCGGTGTCCCCTCTGGCTTGGACACACCTTGGACCCCGTCTTTCTTTCCTCGGTTCTCAGCCTGGGACCCGGGCTAGCCATACGGTGGCACAGGCCACTGGGTCCTTGTTCTTTCAGTCTGCACTCGCTGACTACTTGGCTGACGGGTCTCAACCCTACTGTTCTCTCCTTCTCCACTCAACTCCCCCCTTTGGTGTTATCCATTCCCTTTTTGTTGTCCTGTTCCCACTCCTAACTGGGCTCTGTCCCAAAGTTCCACCCTCCACCTGGCACCTCCCGCTATCCCGCTGCTAGACATAGAGTAACTTAGACTTGGGATCGGGAGTGTGTTGGGTGTGTGTGTGGGGTGACCGATAGGGATGAGCGAGTTCTAAAATACTCAGACTCTCTAGACTCGTAACGAGTAGGTCCCGATACTCGGGTACTCGTTGCGAGTTTAGCAAGTCCAATGTAAGTCAATGGGGAAGAGAATATTGCGAGTAATTCCTCTGCAGCTGGACCCCATAAAGAGGTCTTGAAACAGGGGAAAAACCTGCAATTCCCCATTTCATTGTTTAAAAGCCAGCGGTAAAAAGCCGCTGGCTTTTAAACAATGCTTTACAGCCGCTGACAGCTGCCCTGCCGCCTGACAGCAGGATCCTCCGCTCCCCCCACCGCCTCCCCACCCTATCCTAACTTAGGATCGGGTGTGGAGGCTGCGGGGGGAGTGGAGGAACCCGCTGTCAGCAGGGACTGGCTGGTGAACTCCCGAACTGAGGAGCTAGGAGGGGGGGTGGCTGCTTCACTCAACGTCCTCCGCGGCCGCCGTCTTCTTCTATCTGTCGTTGCGACAGCAGCCGCATAGAACGGCGGCAGCCGCAAAGCACGGCCGCTATCACTGCATTAAGTGAAAACCGGATTCTCACGGTTTTAAATCCGGTTTTCAATCCGGTTTTCTATTTTTGACCTTCCCGCCTGGATTTTCAAATGAACAGCTGACTCAGGTCAGCTTTTCATTTGAAGTAGCAGTGCTGGCAGGGTTCATGTAAGTTCATGCTTGCCTGCATGAACTCACATGAACTTTCCCAGGGTGCACAGCACTGCTACATCTCTGGTGGAGGTTCTCTACCAGAGATGTAGCAGAGCTAAATAAGAACCCTGGATTGGACTACGTTGGACGGAAGAGGATTTATTTTAAATAAAGTTGGAGTCCCTAAGTGTGTTTTTGTTTTTTTTTTTCAAATAAAAATATTTTTTCTCTGTGTTGTGTTTTTATTTAAACAATTTAATAGAACTTCATGACGGTCATGTCTAATATTGGTGTGACCCCATGAATTTCAGGCTTAGGGCCAGCTGATAACAAAAAGCTGGCCCTAACCCCTTTATTACCCAGCATGCCACCGCACCAGGGCCCTGGAAGAGTTGGGTTCAGCACCAGAATATGGCGCTTCAATGAACGCGCCATTTTCTGGGGCGGCCACGGGCTGCCATTCACAGCGTGGGGTGCCCAGAAGGCTTGGGCCTCCCTGCGCTGCAGATTCCAGCCCCCAGCTGCCTAGCTGTACCTGGCTGGACATAGAAATAGCGCGGAATATATAAAAAAATAGAAAAATAGCACCAGAGAGCTCAGGGACAGTAGCTAGAGGAGTGGTACCCGGGAAAGGCTCGAGCTGCCTGCCATACAGGTGAGAGACTTTACGCAGGGGGAGAGGGTCGCAGCTTAGCTATAGACGGCCAGGATCCACCAAGAGTAGCGGAACAGGGAGATCTCAGAACTCACCGGGTGAGGAGATCCCCAACTTGCTTCCAGTTCACCCTGATTCCCAACATCTGTGAATGTAACCCTGGACTAAACCTGCTACTACTGCCAGTAAAGGTAACAGAGACTTCAACCTGTGTGTCTGTCGGTTATTCCGCACCCTCAGTCCTGCACCCCCAATGGCCTACCACTGCCATAGACTTTCCCGGTTGCCCTGGGGACCTGCTCCCATCACAGCTGCATGCCCATCATCCCCAGAGATTCCGTACAGCAGCATTGGCCCAACAGCTGAATACCACGGGTGGCGTCACGACAACCATCCCTAACTCACAATCCCTCAGAATCTTTTAACTCGACACCCAGGGCCATGGAGCCGGGCCCTCGACCTACTGTGACTCCCCCAGCAGAATCGCTAGCCTGGTCTCCGAGTACCCCATGGCCCTGGGGCGCGTCAACTCTTCTAGAAAAATGCTTGAGTTTCCCATTGACTTCCATTAAGCTCGGTACACGAATCGAGCCTGCCCGAGTGTCTGACTTGCTCATATCGAGTATCGAGCACGAAAATGCTCACTCATCACTACTTTTAGTCATTCTTTGAGCTGATGGTTCAGAATCTAGCAGCAATATTCAGTCAAGGGTATCTTCATGTTCTTTTTGATCCTAAATAAGGGCCCTCATTGCCAATAGGGCCCCTGTGCACCCACAGTATTTCAGTCATTGCATATTGTCCTGGCGAAACACTCCGCATATGTTCGGTGCAGCAGGTGGATGGTAATTCAATATCCAGCTAAATGTTCAGATCTCGATGCAGCCGTGAAATTCGACTCGACACCTGTAGATTGACTCCTCCATCGTGTATAATAGTCATAAAACAACCAAGACTCTGGTTCTGATCGTTGTCCCCCTAAGACCTCGGGCTATAATAGTGTTTACACATCAGCAGCAATCGTATCCATCATAACGAGGCGTTTAATAGAAAATGAAGATAATTGGAGAGAATTATTAGGTCACAGGATCCTCCGGAGTAAAGTTAGATGAGATGAGCGGGGTCTGTGCGCTGTCCTTGTGCCAAACCCTCCTAATATTGGACGGAGTGTGCTGTGTGTAACATGATCCCAAGCTCCAGAGACCCCTGGAAGAGCACAAGGAACATTACAAAAGTTCTCAACCCAACAATAAAACTCCACACGTGTTCCTGTGTTTTCCTACAAGCCCCGATCTACACAACGCACTCTTCGTATTACCCATCGTATCCATCCGTTCCTCCAACTATGTGACATCGCGTGATTAACGGGAAACAGCCCGCTTCTTACGGGATGAAAACATTTATACAGCTGGTAACTTGGCGCTCGTAGCCTTGTGGTGGAGGTCTAGGAAGACGTGCACCTTGGCACAAGAGTCCAATCTCATGGGAAGAGGTGGTTCCTCTAGGAACTCGTGATCGAAATATCCCTCTTAGTCAACAACTGAACTCGGATGACATTGAACAATCTCAATGGCTCCGGCAGCCAAAACAAAACACATAATCGCTGCCATGGAGCAAAAAATAAAATCTAATCTCCAGGTTATTGGAATGTTTCACGACCTGTCACCACTTGGACCACGTCTTCCAGATATCTACGTATCCCTCAAATGAAGGCGTTGTATCCAGAGAAGCTTCTCTGGGCCTCGCAGGTGCTCCATACATCTTGGCCAACGTCTTTGGCACCTTGGGATAGTATGTGATTGCTTAGAGTCGCTGCCCATAACCACAATCCCACACATGAGTAATCCCTTTCGCACAATGGTCATTTTATAAGTGGTGGGGGAGCCTATTCTCCAGGCTGGGTGTGGACACTGTATCCATTGGCATGTGTCTTTATCTAAGCTTCCACATTCTACACTTTTGCTATAAATTTAACAAGACGTCTTGTTTTAGGAATGATCTGATCATCGGCCATGGACAGATTAATCCAGGGAAATGCATCAGTTTACGGCCACCCACTAGCTGGATTTAACAATTTGCAGTCAACATACACAGATGATACAAAATTGATAGTAGCAACAAGTGTAGATGCAATGAAGGATTTATTATGGCGAGTCAAAATCGAAAGCTCAAATATGGGACTGCTGATCAGCCTCATAAGGAACCTTTGCTTCGACCAAGAAGCAACAGTCCGAACGGCAAACAGTAACACGGCATGGTTCAAAGTAGAGCAAGGCATCGGACAAGGCAGCATCCGGTCACCATTTCTCTTTAATTTATATGCAGAAGCTACTATTAGGAAGGATGGACTTGCCGGAAAAGAAGAAGGAATCATCAACAATCTGATAGCAACCGATAGAATGAAGAACCTATTATGGATTATCAAGATGGAAAGCTCCAACATGGGACTGGTACTCAACAAAAGAACCTGGAAGTGGTAAAGGGCTTCACCCTACTTCATCCTACTCAATGATCACTCAAGATGCAGCAACGTCACCGGAAGTCAATAGGAAAAAAACTATGGGCAAATCAACAAGGAAGTCACTGGACGAGGTCTTCACATCAACGGACATTTCACAGGTGATAAATATATGGCTCGTACATAGTCTGGTCTATTCTGTAGTTACATATGGATGTGTGGCGCCCCTCTGGCGGGACACCACAGGGAGGTACTGCGTCCCAAACAGAAGGTGTAGTGCCTCCATAGTCGCAGGTAGAGGGGGGAGCTCCAGAGTCTGTACACAAAGCCATAAGATCCCAATCGCAGCCACCCTAGCACCAGGGACTGTATATTCAGTAGATCCCAGGGGGGTGGAGCGTAGCAGAGCGGGAGACGTGACGTACGTGGCAGTTGAGAGCAGTCAGTCAGACGGTGTAAGGAGAGCAGCAGAGACGGATGCAGGGAACCCTGTTGACGTGACAGGAGGGCACCTCTAAACTGAGAGGTGACCCAGACAACGAAGGGAACACTCCAGGACTGGTCGGAGCCAACTGGAAAGTCCAGGTCAATACCGGTAAACTGGAACCGAGGCGGTTTGTTAAGGTTCATCCCAAACTGCTGACCGGCAGACTGTGGGCCTCACCAAGAAGGTGCCACAACACCCATCAAAGTAGTCCAACCTCTGTCTCATAGCTGGGTGCAAGAAAATGACAAGTAAGAGAGACTTTAAGCAACAGACCCGGGGACCAGAATCCAGACTCGAGTGGGAGTGTAAGGAGCCAAAAGAGCCCATAAAGGAACAAGACTAAGAAAGCATTTGAAAGCCACCTCTGACAGACTCTGTGGTAATCCCCAAAACCTGTGACAACAAAACTAGACGGTACTGTGTACCTATTGATACATCTGGTAAGAGTAAAGAACAGTTTGAGCTTATCTGTCTTCTGCATCAGTTATTTATCGCCTGAAGGGCCTCTACAGCACCACAGAGCCAAGGACTACGACTCCCCTCATCCACCCCGCTGCCCTGAGGTAAAGCTTCGCCTGTGGGGAGCTGTAACACCAAAGCTGCATCACCATCACCTCAGCGGCCGGCTGGCTGCAGCGCTGGTAACTACATTACCAGGTACCACAGGTGGCGTTATGTATAATAATCCCCCATCCCAAATAGTTTTCACTCCAGCCATTGAGTGTCCAGGGCACAGGACCGAGACTCGACCAGCCGTGATCCCCACTGAAGTAGCAACCTGTCCCGGTATCCAAGTACCCCCTACTCTGTCGACTGACTCATTTCTGACACCCAGACAATAAAAGGAACAATACAGAAGATGAATCAACACCATCAGCATGTGGAGGTGGAGAAGGATGTTATCAATACCATGGAAGGCAAGAACAAACACATCAATTCTGGAACAAACCGAGCCAGACATGTCACTGGAAGGAAGATCACCAAGATAAGACTTGTCTACACATCATACGAAGAGAGCAATCACTGGAGAAGGACATCATGGTGGGAAGAATAGAAGGAACAAGGCGAAGAGGAAGACCAGCAACCCGATGGCTTGATACTGTCAAGATAATGGTAGAGAAGACCCTGGTGGACATATCTAGGCTTAGAGAAGACCCTGGTGGACCTATCTAGGCTTGGAAAACACCTAGATGAACCTACTTAGGCTTGGAGAAGACCCTGGTGGACCTATCTAGGCTTGGAAAAGACCCTGGTGGACCTATCTAGGTTTGGAGAAGACCCTGGTGGACTTATGCAGGGTTGGAGACTTCTCTGGTAGACCTATCTAGGCTTATAGAAGACCCTGGTGAATCTATCTGGGCTGCACAAGTTCGATTTTCCTACACGGCGTTAATCAATCAAGTCACAATAGCTCGACATTGAGCTGAGGGTCAGAAAATAATAACTAATAATAATTTAAAGAGGTAAAGCAAGTTATTGGGCTCATACAGAAAACATCTGTCAATAAATTGTCTTCATAAATCGTGCAGGTAGTCAACAGACTACGGCGCCACAGCATCAAAGTATTTGCCACAATTCTTGGCAAATTTACAAAACAACCTCTATGATGGAAAATAAAATCTCTATCCAAATACAAAGAACACCTTGAAAAAAATTGGGATTGAATATGAGTCCCATAACATCGTAAAGACCTAACTTGCTGTTCTACAGACAAACAATGGCCACATAGTGCACTGGTGAAGGAAAATATGTCTATGTTCAAAATTCTATTGAAGAAACCTATGCCATATTTGGAAAAATTCAAAATCTTCCATTAAGCGTAACCGCCATTTACATTTTTGTTTAACAATAATGTAGATCAAGTGATTATAATAAACTTTCCAATATACTTTATAAGAGCAATCTAGAAGAACACCTTTCAAAAACCTTCCAAAAGATGTCCCCACTAGGTTGTTTCTAAACCTGACATATGCTGGTTGTCAGGGAAATCCATCTTCAGCTCCTCACAGTGAATACAGCTATATAAGGGTGGGGGGAGGCCTACACAGCATTTATACTACAGCTGATCAGAGACTCAGTTTACCCCATGCAGGGACAGTGTGAGCTCAGGCTGACAGCATTCCGGTCCTGTAATCTTATCTGACTTCTCCATTCATATCGCACTGCTCTGCGTAATCAGCTGAAGCGCTGTGTATAGGCCTTAAGCTAATTGCACAGACCAGGGCAATATGAATGGAGAGGAGTCAAATAAGAGTGCAGGAGCTGTGTGCTGACAGACTGAGCTCACACTGTCCCTGTATGAAGTAAAATGAGTCTCTGATCAACTGTAGTGTAAATGCTGTGTAGCCACCCCACCCTTATATAGCTGTATTCACTGTGTGGAGCTGAAGACGGGTTTCCCTGACAACCAGCATATGTCAGGTTTAGAAACAGCCTAGAGGGGACATCTTCTGGAAGGTTTTTGTAAGGTTTTCTTCCAGATTTCACTTATAAAGTATATTTAAAAGTTTATTATAATCACTTGCTCTTAATATTACTGAAATAAATAACAGCGGTCTGATTGTTGGTTTATTCTAAACAGCAGAACATTCAGATTTACATTTTATTCTACACACATACATATTATTGTACATAGGAGCAGTATTATAGTAGTTATTTTCTTGTACATAGGAGCAGTATTAAAGTAGTTATATTCTTTATATAGGGGGAGTATTATAGTAGTTATATTCTTGTACATAGGGGCATTATTATAGTAGTTATATTCATGTATATAGGGGCAGTATTATAGTAGCTATATTCTTGTACATAGGGGCAGTATTATAGTAGTTATTTTCTTGTATATAGAAGCAGTATTATAGTAGTTATATTCTTGTACATAGGAGCAGTATTATAGTAGTTATATTCTTATACATAGGTGCAGTATTATAGTAGTTATATTCTTATACATAGGTGCAGTATTATAGTAGTTATATTCTTGTACATAGGGGCAGTATTATAGTAGTTATATTTTTGTATATAGGGGCAGTATTATAGTAGTTTTATTCTTGTACATAGGTACATTATTATAGTAGTTATATTCTTGTATATAGGGGCAGTATTATAGTAGCTATATTCTTGTATATAGAAGCAGTATTATAGTAGTTATATTCTTGAACATAGAAGCAGTATTATAGTAGTTATATTCTTGTACATAGGGGCATTATTATAGTAGTTATATTCATGTATATAGGGGCAGTATTATAGTAGTTATATTCTTGTACATAGGGGCAGTATTAAAGTAGTTATATTCTTGTATATAGGAGCAGTATTATAGTAGTTTTATTCTTGTACATAGGTGCATTATTATAGTAGTTATATTCTTGTATATAGGGGCAGTATTATAGTAGCTATATTCTTGTATAAAGAAGCAGTATTATAGTAGTTATATTCTTGCACATAGAAGCAGTATTATAGTAGTTATATTCTTGTATATAGGGGGCAGTATTATAGTAGTTATATTCTTGTATATAGGAGCAGTATTATAGTAGTTATATTCTTGTACATAGGGGCATTATTATAGTAGTTATATTCATGTATATAGGGGCAGTATTATAGTAGTTATATTCTTGTACATAGGGGCAGTATTATAGTAGTTATATTCTTGTATATAGGAGCAGTATTATAGTAGTTATATTCTTGTACATAGGAGCAGTATTATAGTAGTTATATTCTTGTACATAAGGGCAGTATTATAGTAGTTATATTCTTGTACATAAGGGCAGTATTATAGTAGTTATATTCTTGTACATAGGGGCATTATTATAGTAGTTATATTCATGTATATAGGGGCAGTATTATAGTAGTTATATTCTTGTACATAGGGGCAGTATTATAGTAGTTATATTCTTGTATATAGAAGCAGTATTATAGTAGTTATATTCTTGTACATAGGGGCAGTATTATAGTAGTTATATTCTTATACATAGGTGCAGTATTATAGTAGTTATATTCTTGTACATAGGAGCAGTATTATAGTAGTTATATTCTTGTACATAAGGGCAGTATTATAGTAGTTATATTCTTGCACATAGCGACAGTATTATAGTAGTTATATTCTTGTACATAGAAGCAGTATTATCTTATACATAAAACCCGAAGGCCACTTCCGCCCAAAATCCGCTCAACTTCCGTGACGGCCTCCCTCCTGTGTCAAACACAGGAAGTACCAGACCCACAGAGCCCCAGCCACATCCGGGAACCGGCCCGGCCCACAGCCCTGCAGCTCACCGCCCACTCTCCTCCTTCATCAGGCACAGCCCGGTGTATGCCCACCAACATCCGACAACCGGCCCGGACCGAGTGTGGCGCCTCCGCCGGCACAGCTCCCAGTCCTGCCACGCTCTCTCCACACACCCGCTGAAGCTCCTCCATCACGGAGCTAGCCCCGCCCACACTCCGCCCCCGGCCTCCGGAACCGCCGCCAGCACTGCCGCTCACCGCCGCCCGCCAACAGCCCAGTAAGTGTTCCGCCCCCCTCCCTCCGCTCTCCTCTGCCACCTCCGCTCTCCTCTGGCCCCTCCAGCCCTGCTCTGGCCCCTCCAGCCCTGCTCTGGCCCCTCCAGCCCTCACTGCTGACCACTCAGCCACCGCCCTCACTGCTGACCACTGAGCCACCGCCCTCACTGCCGACCACTGAGCCACCTCCCTCACTGCTGACCACTAAGCCACCGCCCTCACTGCTGACCACTGAGCCACCGCACTCACTGCTGACCACTGAGTTACCGCCCTCACTGCCGACCACTGAGCCACCGCCCTCACTGCTGACCACTGAGCCACCGCACTCACTGCTGACCACTGAGCCACCGCCCTCACTGCTGACCACTGAGCCACCGCCCTCACTGCTGGCCACTGAGCCACCGCCCTCACTGCTGACCACTGACCCACCGCCCTCACTGCTGACCACTGAGCCACCGCCCTCACTTCTGACCACTGAGCCACCGCCCTCACTGCTGGACACCGCCCTCACTGCTGACCACTGACCCTCTGCCCTCACTGCTGACCACTGACCCACCGCCCTCACTGCTGACCACTGAGCCACCGCCCTCACTGCTGACCACTGAGCCACCGCCCTCACTGCTGACCACTGAGCCACCGCCCTCACTGCTGACCACTGAGCCACCGCCCTCACTGCTGACAACTGAGCCACCGCCCTCACTGCTGGCCACTGAGCCACCGCCCTCACTGCTGGCCACTGAGCTACCGCCCTCACTGCTGACCACTGAGCCACCGCCCTCACTGCTGACCACTGAGCCACCGCCCTCACTGCTGACCACTGAGCCACCGCCCTCATTTCTGACCACTGAGCCACCGCCCTCACTGCTGGACACCGCCCTCACGGCTGACCACTGACCCCCTGCCCTCACTGCTGACCACTGACCCCCCGCCCTCACTGCTGACCACTCTGCCACCGCCCTCACTGCTGACCACTCTGCCACCGCCCTCACTGCTGACCACTGACCCACCGCCCTCACTGCCGACCACTGAGCCACCGCCCTCACTGCCGACCACTGAGCCACCGCCCTCACTGCCGACCACTGAGCCACCGCCCTCACTGCCGACCACTGAGCCACCGCCCTCACTGGCGACCACTGAGCCACCGCCCTCACTGCCGACCACTCAGCCACCGCCCTCACTGCCGACCACTGAGCCACCGCCCTCACTGCCGACCACTGAGCCACCGCCCTCACTGCCGACCCCTGAGCCACCGCCCTCACTGCCGAACCCTGAGCCACTGCCCTCACTGCCGACCCCTGAGCCACCGCCCTCACTGCCGACCCCTGAGCCACCGCCCTCACTGCCGACCCCTGAGCCACCGCCCTCACTGCCGACCCCTGAGCCACCGCCCTCACTGCCGACCCCTGAGCCACCGCCCTCACTGCCGACCCCTGAGCCACCGCCCTCACTGCCGACCCCTGAGCCACCGCCCTCACTGCCGACCCCTGAGCCACCGCCCTCACTGCCGACCCCTGAGCCACCGCCCTCACTGCCGACCACTGAGCCACCGCCCTCACTGCCGACCACTGAGCCACCACCCTCACTGCCGACCACTGAGCCACCGCCCTCACTGCCGACCACTGAGCCACTGCCCTCACTGCCGACCACTGAGCCACCGCCCTCACAGCCGACCACTGAGCCACCGCCCTCACTGCCGACCACTGAGCCACCGCCCTCACTGCCGACCACTGAGCCACCGCCCTCACTGCTGACCACTGAGCCACCGCCCTCACTGCTGGCCACCGCCCTCACTGCTGACCACTGACCCCCTGCCCTCACTGCTAACCACTCAGCCACCGCCCTCACTGCTGACCACTGACCCACCGCCCTCACTGCCGACCACTGAGCCACCGCCCTCACTGCCGACCACTGAGCCACCGCCCTCACTGCCGACCACTGAGCCACCGCCCTCACTGCCGACCACTGAGCCACCGCCCTCACTGCCGACCACTGAGCCACCGCCCTCACTGCCGACCACTGAGCCACCGCCCTCACTGCCGACCACTGAGCCACCACCCTCACTGCCGACCACTGAGCCACCGCCCTCACTGCCGACCACTGAGCCACCGCCCTCACTGCCGACCACTGAGCCACCGACCTCACTGCCGACCACTGAGCCACCGCCCTCACTGCCGACCACTGAGCCACCGCCCTCACTGCCGACCACTGAGCCACCGCCCTCACTGCCACCCACTGAGCCACCGCCCTCACTGCCGACCACTGAGCCACCGCCCTCACTGCCGACCACTGAGCCACCGCCCTCACTGGTGACCACTGAGCCACCGCCCTCACTGCCGACCACTGAGCCACCGCCTTCACTGCCGACCACTGAGCCACCGCCCTCACTGCCGACCACTGAGCCACCGCCCTCACTGCCGACAACTGAGCCACCGCCCTCACTGCCGACCACTGAGCCACCGCCCTCACTGCCGACCACTGAGCCACCGCCCTCACTGCCGACCACTGAGCCACCGCCCTCACTGCCGACCACTGAGCCACCGCCCTCACTGCCGACCACTGAGCCACCGCCCTCACTGCCGACCACTGAGCCACTGCCCTCACTGCCGACCACTGAGCCACCGCCCTCACAGCCGACCACTGAGCCACCGCCCTCACTGCCGACCACTGAGCCACCGCCCTCACTGCCGACCACTGAGCCACCGCCCTCACTGCTGACCACTGAGCCACCGCCCTCACTGCTGGCCACCGCCCTCACTGCTGACCACTGACCCCCTGCCCTCACTGCTAACCACTCAGCCACCGCCCTCACTGCTGACCACTGACCCACCGCCCTCACTGCCGACCACTGAGCCACCGCCCTCACTGCCGACCACTGAGCACACCGCCCTCACTGCCGACCACTGAGCCACCGCCCTCACTGCCGACCACTGAGCCACCGCCCTCACTGCCGACCACTGAGCCACCGCCCTCACTGCCGACCACTGAGCCACCGCCCTCACTGCCGACCACTGAGCCACCGCCACTCACTGCCGACCACTGAGCCACACGCCCTCACTGCCGACCACTGAGCCACCGACCTCACTGCCGACCACTGAGCCACCGCCCTCACTGCCGACCACTGAGCCACCGCCCTCACTGCCGACCACTGAGCCACCGCCCTCACTGCCACCCACTGAGCCACCGCCCTCACTGCCGACCACTGAGCCACCGCCCTCACTGCCGACCACTGAGCCACCGCCCTCACTGGTGACCACTGAGCCACCGCCCTCACTGCCGACCACTGAGCCACCGCCTCACTGCACACTGAGCCACCGCCCTCACTGCCGACCACTGAGCCACCGCCCTCACTGCCGACAACTGAGCCACCGCCCTCACTGCCGACCACTGAGCCACCGCCCTCACTGCCGACCACTGAGCCACCGCCCTCACTGCCGACCACTGAGCCACCGCCCTCACTGCCGACCACTGAGCCACCGCCCTCACTGCCGACCACTGAGCCACCACCCTCACTGCCGACCACTGAGCCACCGCCCTCTCTGCCGACCACTGAGCCACCGCCCTCACTGCCACCCACTGAGCCACGGCACTCACTGCTACCCACTGAGCCACGGCACTCACTGCTACCCACTGAGCCACGGCACTCACTGCTACCCACTGAGCCACGGCACTCACTGCTACCCACTGAGCCACGGCACTCACTGCTAACCACTGAGCCACGGCACTCACTGCTAACCACTGAGCCACCTGTACACACACAATTAATTTCATCGCACTCCCCTAACTATTACAAAATAAACTATATATACATTCTAGACTACCCGATTCTTTAGAATCGGGCCACCATCTAGTAGTAGTTATATTCTTGTACATAGGAGCAGTATTAAAGTAGTTATATTCTGTATATAGGGGGAGTATTATAGTAGTTATATTCTTGTACATAGGGGCATTATTATAGTAGTTATATTCATGTATATAGGGGCAGTATTATAGTAGTTATATTCTTGTATATAGGGGCAGTATTATAGTAGTTATATTCTTGTATATAGAAGCAGTATTATAGTAGTTATATTCTTGTACATAGGGGCAGTATTATAGTAGTTATATTCTTATACATAGGTGCAGTATTATAGTAGTTATATTCTTGTACATAGGAGCAGTATTATAGTAGTTATATTCTTGTACATAAGGGCAGTATTATAGTAGTTATATTCTTGCACATAGCGACAGTATTATAGTAGTTATATTCTTGTACATAGAAGCAGTATTATAGTAGTTATATTCTTGTACATAGGAGCAGTATTATAGTAGTTATATCTTGTACATAGGAGCAGTATTATAGTAGTTATATTCTTGTACATAAGGGCAGTATTATAGTAGTTATATTCTTGTATATAGGGGCAGTATTATAGTAGTTATATATTCTTGTACTTAGGAGCAGTATTATAGTAGTTATATTCTTTATATAGAGAAGTGTTATAGTAGTTTATATTTCTTGTACATAGGGGGCAGTATTATAGTAGTTATATTCTTGTACATAGGGGGCAGAATTATAGTAGTTATATTCTTGTAATAGGAGCAGTATTAAAGTAGTTATATTCTTGTACATAGGAGCAGTATTAAAAGTTCATTCTTGTACATAGGAGCAGTATTATAGTAGTTCATATTCTTATATAGGGGCAGTATTATAGTTATTATATTTGTACTAAGGGCAGTATTATAGTTAGTTATATTCTTGTATATAGGGCAGTATTATAGTAGTATATTTTTGTATGGGCAGTATTATAGTAGTTAATTCTTGTAATGGGGCAGTATTAGTAGTTATATTCTTGTTATAGGGCATATTAGTTTTATTTGTACATAGGGCGTATTTAGTAGTTATTCTTATACAGGTAGTATTATAGTAGTTACATTCTTGTATATAGGGCAGTATATAGTAGTTATATTCTTGTACATGGGGCAGTATTTATAGTTATATTCTTGTACATAGGGGTAGTATTAAAGTAGTTATATTCTTGATTTAAGGGGCGTATTTAGTAGTTATATTCTTGTATATGGGCAGTATTATAGTATTATTCTTGTACATAGGGGAAGTATTATAGTAGTTATATTCTTGTAATAGGAGCAGTATTATAGTAGTTATTATTCTTGTACAAGGGCAGTATTATAGTAGTTAATTCTTGTACATAGCGGATTATTTTTGATTATTTCTTGTATAGGGGCATGTAGATTATAGTATTATATTCTGTACATAGGGACAGTATTATAGTAGTTATATTTTGTATATAGGGCAGTATTATAGTAGTTATATTCTTGAAATACGGCAGTATTATAGTAGTTATATTCTTTACATAGGGCAGTATTAAGTAGTTATTTCTTGTAATAGGGGCAGTATTTAAAGTTATATTCTTTATATTCTTGTACTTAGGAGCAGTATTATAGTAGTTATATTCTTGTATATAGGAGAGTTTATAGTAGTTATATTCTTGTACATAGGGGCAGTATTATAGTAGTTATATTCTTGTACATAGGGGCAGTAATTATAGTAGTTATATTCTTGTACATAGGAGCAGTATTAAGTAGTTATATTCTTGTACATAGGAGCAGTATTATAGTAGTTATATTCTTGTACATAGGAGCAGTATATAGTAGTTATATTCTTGTATATAGGGGCAGTATTATAGTAGTTTATATTCTTGTACATAAGGGCAGTATTATAGTAGTTATATTCTTGTATATAGGGGCAAGTATTATAGTCTAGAGTTTTATATTCTTGTACTTAGGAGCAGTATTTATAGTAGTTATATTCTTGTATATAGGAGCAGTATTATAGTAGTTATATTCTTGTACATAGGGGCAGTATTATAGTAGTTATCTTAGTCTATGGGGTATATATGTTAATTCTTGTAATAGGGCAGTTATAGTAGTTATATTCTTGTACATAGGGGCAGTATTATAAGTAGTTATAATTCTTGTACATAAGGGGTCAGTATTATAGTAGTTATATTCTTGTACATAGGGCAGTATTATAGTAGTTATATCTTGTATATAGGGGCAGTATTATAGTAGTTATATTCTTGTACATAGGGCATTATATTATATCTGTATAAGCTATATAGTAGTATATTCTTGTACATAGGGCAGTATTATAGTAGTTATATTCTTGTACATAGGGCAGTATTATAGTAGTTATATCTTGTATATAGGGGCAGTATTATAGTAGTTATATTCTTGTAATAGGAGCAGTATTATATGTAGTTATATTCTTGTACATAGGGCAGTATTATAGTAAGTTATATTCTTGTACATAGGGCAGTATTATAGTAGTTATATTCTTGTACATAGGGCAGTATTATAGTAGTTATATTCTTTATAATAGGGGCAGTATTATAGTAGTTATATTCTTGTACATAGGAGCAGTATTATAGTAGTTATATTCTTGTACATAGGAGCAGTATTATAGTAGTTATATTCTTGTACATAGGAGCAGTATTATAGTAGTTATATTCTTGTCATAAGGAGCAGTATTATAGTAGTTATATTCTTGTATATAGGAGCAGTATTATAGTAGTTATATTCTTGTACATAGGAGCAGTATTATAGTAGTTATATTCTTGTACATAGGAGCAGTATTATAGTAGTTATATTCTTGTACTATAGGAGCAGTATTATAGTAGTTATATTCTTGTACATAGGAGCAGTATTATAGTAGTTATATTCTGTACATAGGGAGCAGTATTATAGTAGTTATATTCTTGTATATAGGAGCAGTATTATAGTAGTTATATTCTTATACATAGGAGCAGTATTATAGTAGTTATATTCTTGTACATAGAGGCAGTATTATAGTAGTTATATTCTTGTACATAGGAGCAGTATTATAGTAGTTATATTCTCTTACATAGGAGCAGTATTATAGTAGTTATATTCTTGTACATAGGGCAGTATTATAGTAGTTATATTCTTGTACATAGGAGCAGTATTATAGTAGTTATATTCTTGTACATAGGAGCAGTATTATAGTAGTTATATTCTTGTACATAGGGACAGTATTATAGTAGTTATATTCTTGTATATAGGGGCAGTATTATAGTAGTTATATTCTTGTACATAGGAGTAGTATTATAGTAGTTATATTCTTGTATATAGGGGGCAGTATTATAGTAGTTATATTCTTGTACATAGGGGGCAGTATTATAGTAGTTATATTCTTGTATATAGGAGCAGTATTATAGTAGTTATATTCTTGTACATAGGAGCAGTATTATAGTAGTTATATTCTTGTACATAGGAGCAGTATTATAGTAGTTATATTCTTGTACATAGGAGCAGTATTATAGTAGTTATATTCCTGTATATAGGGGCAGTATTATAGTAGTTATATTCTTGTATATAGGGGCAGTATTATAGTAGTTATATTCTTGTATATAGGGGCAGTATTATAGTAGTTATATTCTTGTACATAGGAGCAGTATTATAGTAGTTATATTCCTGTATATAGGGGCAGTATTATAGTAGTTATATTCTTGTATATAGGAGCAGTATTATAGTAGTTATATTCTTGTATATAGGGGCAGTATTATAGTAGTTATATCTTGTACATAGGAGCAGTATTATAGTAGTTATTTTCCTGTACATAGGGGGCAGTATTATAGTAGTTATATTTTTGCACATAGGGGCAGTATTATAGTAGTTATATTTTTATAGATAGGGGCAGTATTATAGTAGTTATATTCTTGTACATAGGAGCAGTATTATAGTAGTTATATTCTTGTACATAGGAGCAGTATTATAGTAGTTATATTCTTGTACATAGGAGCAGTATTATAGTAGTTATATTCTTGTACATAGGAGCAGTATTATAGTAGTTATATTCTTGTACATAGGGGCAGTATTATAGTACTTATATTCTTGTACATAGGAGCAGTATTATAGTAGTTATATTCTTGTACATAGGAGCAGTATTATAGTAGATATATTCTTGTATATAGGAGCAGTATTATAGTAGTTATATTCTTGTACATAGGGGACAGTATTATAGTAGTTATATTCTTGTACATAGGGGCATTATTATAGTAGTTATATTCTTGTACATAGGAGCAGTATTATAGTAGATATATTCTTGTACATAGGGGCATTATTATAGCAGTTATATTCTTGTATATAGGGGGCAGTATTATAGTGGTTATATTCTTGTACATAGGAACAGTATTATAGTAGTTATATTCTTGTACTTAGGAGCAGTATTATAGTAGATATATTCTTGTACATAGGAGCAGTATTATAGTAGATATATTCTTGTACATAGGAGCAGTATTATAGTAGTTATATTCTTGTATATAGGAGCAGTATTATAGTAGTTATATTCTTGTACTTAGGAGCAGTATTATAGTAGTTATATTCTTGTATATAGGAGCAGTATTATAGTGGTTATATTCTTGTATATAGGAGCAGTATTATAGTAGTTATATTCTTGTATATAGGGGGCAGTATTATAGTAGTTATATTCTTGTACATAGGAACAGTATTATAGTAGTTATATTCTTGTACATAGGAGCAGTATTATAGTAGTTATATTCTTGTACATAGGGGCAGCATTACAGTAGTATGTTATACAATGGGGCAGTATAATAACAATCTATCCTATGATATCTTCCCTAAGGTTCAATATCTATCTTCTGTAGATGAAAATAATGGAGACATAATAAGATTAAACACTGAATTGATGGCTATTATTCTTGAAGTATTTCATATAAATCTACATTTCATACAAATCCCAGATTAAATTATTCTTACATGACGTTGCCAAACATGACGTTGGGGAGGGAGGTTTTACAGATAAAATAGCAGATATATTACAGCATTGTATGGTTTGGCGGTAGTTTCGCCCCTGATCCTCTTAGTCAGTGACCTCACTGCAGATAATAGATACAACCTATAACACAGCGATCGCTGGGCCGGGTGTTCACAGCTTCAACACGTTCTCTGGATCTGTCTTCAATCAGATCAGTTTATGTAACACGTATAAACATCAGGGGGGAATTAACCGGAGAAAAGCTTTCTATCTTCCCTGAGTGACTGCAGGCACACTCAATCACAATCATATTTAAAGGGGATTTTCCAAAGTAGGTGGAAAAAAAGATTACCAACACTGGAAATGGTTATATGGATTACACAGGTGTCAAACTCAATCTAACACTGAATTTCTGCCGTAAAAGCGCATTAACGTCTAATTTTTCCGCACTTCTGCCATTTTTGTTCTTTGTCACTCACAAATGTTACTTCGTAGCAGCACACCGTGTGGTCAGACAGGATATTGCATGCATATTTGCAAAACATTTATTAAAAATGTAAACACCTTTTTGTAATTGTAACTGATTGTTTATGAAATTTTCTGACAAATCAAAGAAACAGCTTTGTCTGCTCTATCATCCTGTCATGCCGGGGTGTGCAGATGCCAAGATGCACAACACAAGCGTAACAATGGGGATGGTATAGAGGGAAGGCCCTGATGATAGGGAGATGGGATAGAGGTCACTTCTTGACACTAACCTGAGGACCCTGCGGTCCCTAACGTCCCTATGTGGGTCCTTCCCCCCATCACCTAGGCTCCCGTTAACCGTGGACTCACCCTGTCTAGTGTGAAGACTGGCAAGGGCAATAGTCTCACCGCTGCAATCACAATTCAACTCTTAACAGTAACCTGAGGACCCTGACTTTGATGGATATATCTGGTGGAGGGGTAGAGTGAGATGGGGGAAAGATGATGAATTCTGTTTTGTCCATGTTCAGTTTTAGAAAGTGAGCAAAAAATAAAGATGAAATAGCGACAGACATTGTGGGATTGTGGTCAGTAAGGAGGTGATGTCAGGTCCAGAGAGGTAGATCTGCGTGTCATCGGCATAGGGATGATACTGAAAGATGTGGAATTCTATTCTGGGGTTATTGAAGTCATACATGATGATAGTGGGGATGTCAGTGGAAAGGAAGTGGAGTAGCCAGGTGGTGAAGTAGTTAATAAAGGTGGTGGGGGTCCCTGGGGGCCAGTAAATGACAGCCAGCTGGAGGTTGGAGGGGGAGTAGATGCAGACAGAGTGCACCTTAGAACAGGGGGAGCAACAGAAGGCTGCAATGGAATTGGGGTAAAGGTGCAAGTATCAGACAGGAGTAAGCCAAGTCCTCCACCATGCTTGTTGCTGGGGCAGGGGTCTATGAAAGATTGAATTCACAATAAAAAAGTGCAGCTGAAGAGGCTGTGTCAGAGGGGGTGACCCGGGATTCAGTGATGCCAAGGAAGGAGAGTTTGTTAGTGATGAAAAGATCATGGATGTATGAACATTTGTTGCACACAGAGCGAGCGGCCCATAGGACTCCAGGTAGAGGGACTGGGGGAGCAGGAGCTGAATGATTGGGTATAAGGTTACTAGGCTTGCCAAAATTTGTGATAGAACTAGGGGGTTTAGAAAAAGCTTTGGGGATATGGTGAGGAGGGCAAAGATTTGTGGATAGATCACCAGCAATGAGGAGAAGCAGAGAGAGCATTAGAAGGTGGGAGCAGGATAGGGCGTGAGATGGCTGTGTGTATGTGGAGGAGGTGAGATGGGTGGGCAAGATGGAGGGAGTAGTGACTAGTTCATTACTAGGTGGAGGGATTAGAGAACTTAGTAAGAAATAAAGTAGTATGGGGGCGTAAGTGAAAAGAAACAAGAACATTGTTTACAGTGACTTTATATCCCGATACCTTCAGATCCCTTCTGGTGCAATTCTGGTCTAATTCATCTCTGGGCCTCATTTAGTGCTGTGTATTTGGATACTCTACTGTTGAATACTTGTTTACTCTTCACTTTTATGGATTAATTTTCTTAGATTCCCCAACGTTCCCATTCCCCATGTACAATGATTTGGAGGAAACAATAGTTCGGACCCTTCTAATCACCGACCTCTCACACGGTTACATTACATATCCGAAAAGCTATTACTTACATTTTCATAATGATCTCATCTCGGGAATCGCTGGAGCCCAGCAGCGTATTGTAGCCCATTGTTTTGTCTTAAAAGCTAAATGTAAAATAAATGATCCCCCAGAAATAATAATAATAACCTCACCGGGTAAATGGAGGCGCCCAAAATAAACAATTTTTAATAAAACATAAACCAATCTTGAAAGAAATATGACCTAAACGATCTCCGAACAAGTAATATCGAGGCCGAAGTCAACAGTAAACGCCGTCCCGGGCACCTTCCTCCAGATGCCTCCAAATTGGAGGGAATGGGTTTTTTGGCGCTCGTCGTATCAAAATCTGTAATATTCAAAATATTTTTCCCCCCATGGTTACAGCGCGGAATCAACTTCTATGGATCTGACTAACAATCTTGTGTTTTTTTGCTTGTACAGCTGCAGATTGAGCCTTGGAGTAGGCGGGATACGGCAAACCTAGCCAAGTCCTCCTTTGTTCTCCGAGGACCTGATATAAGTCAGTAAAATATTGCCGTTACCCCCATTATGGAAGGATGTTTCCATCTGTTTCTCCGCAAAGAAATTACCTGAGCAATGTAGGAATAATAATAATCATAACCAGATAGACCCCGACCTAAAGTGAGATCTTGTGAGAGTCACGAGCCGCTGAAATCACCTTGAAAGTTTATTCTAGGACAGAGACAAAGATTGGACAAAAGCTAAATAAAAAAAAAAGAGAATATCCACCGTCTTACCTGTTCCAGGAATGTTCAAAAATGTTCACTGCCAAACCACAAAAACAAGGCTATGGTGGAGAAGACAAGAGGTCGTTCACCGGAACCAAAGACAAAAGGAAGTTCACCGGAGGCAAAGACAAGAGGACGTCCACAGGAGCCAAAGACAAGAGGACGTCCACAGGAGCCAAAGACAAGAGGATGTCCACAGGAGCCAAAGACAAGAGGATGTCCACAGGAGCCAAAGAAATAAGGATGACCACCGCAGCCAAAGACCAGAGGATATCCACCGCAGCCAAAGAATAGAGGATGTCTACCGGAGCGAAAAACAGGGGAATGACCACCGGAGCCAAATACAAGAGTATGTCCACCGGAGACAAAGACAAGAGGACATCAACCCGAGCCAAAGACAAGAGGACATCAACCCGAGCCAAAGACAAGAGGACATCCACCAAAGACAAAGACAAGAGGACGTGAATCGGAGCCAAAGACAAGAGGACAAGCACCAAAGCCAAAGACAAGAGGATGTCCACCGAAGCCAAAAACAAGAGGACATCCACAAGAGCCAAAAACAAATTACGTCCACTGGAGCCAAAGACAAGAACACAACCACCAGAGCCAAAGACAAGAGGATGTCCACCGGAGCCAAACACAAGAGGACATCCACCAAAGCCAAAGACAAGAGCATATCCACCAGAGCCAAAGACAAGAGGATGTCCACCAGAGCCAAAGACAAGAGGACATCCACCAGAGCCAAAGACAAGAGCATATCCACCAGAGCCAAAGACAAGAGGACAACCACCAGAGCCAAAGACAAGAGGATCCACCAGAGCCAAAGACAAGAGGATGTCCACCAGAGCCAAAGACAAGAGGACGTCCACCCAGCCAAAGACAAGAGGACATCCACCAGAGCCAAAGACAAGATGGGACATCCACCTAGCCAAAGACAAGAGGAGTCCACGACCAACAACCAGAGCCAAAGACAACACCAGAGCAAGACAGAGGATCCACCAGAACCAAAGACAACAGGACGTCTACCAGAGCCAAAGATAAAATGACGTCCACTGGAGCCAAAGACAAGAAGATGTCTACCAAAGCCAAAGACAAGAGAACGTCCACCAGAGCCAAAGACAAGAGGACGTCCACAGGAGCCAAAGACAAGAGGACGTCCACTGAAGCCAAGGACTTATACATTACAAATAGAAAACACCATGGAGGAATAAGAGGATTTCATTGTTTCCTCAAGGATCAACATGTTAGTCTATGGGTTGAACTAGATGGACTTAAGGTCTTCCTTCAACCTTAAATACTATGTTACTATGTTACTATAAGATGGAACATGTAAAGGAAGATATTACTCTGCTTGACATTGAGCTTAAAAAGTGCAGACACTGAGCCTGAAAGAAGGTGAGAAGATGAAATCTACATCCAAACATCCATCAAACAGGAAACCGGTTGGCTTAAAGTTGACGGCTTCTCGTTTACAGCTTCATCTAGGTCCAATTTCTGGGGTTATAAAGTGGGAATATAGAGAGGAGCAACTAATATAGAGGCCAAACTGGATTAACACAGAACATGCTGGCTGATGTCCTATATGTGAGATAGATAGATAGATAGATAGATAGATAGATAGATAGATAGATAGATAGATAGATAGATAGATAGATAGATAGTCTACCTCTACAAGTCCACATACAACTGTACACGTCAGCCCTCTGCACTTCCCAAACACGGGTAAGGTTTTCTATATCAGCCATACAGGGGTCCCCCTGGTGACTCGGGGGTGCAAATGCAGGTTGTACCCTCTGCATAGTCTCACACTTTCATAAACTTTTCTCTGTCGTCCACATCCAGAGAGATTAGCTACAGTGCCATCGGACGTAAACTTCTTGATTATGTTGCGCACCATGGACAAAGGAACATCAAGATCTCTGGAGATGGACTTGTAATCTTGAGATTGTTGATATTTCTCAACAATTTATGTTCTCAGGCCCTCAGAAAATTCTCTCCACCTCTGTGTTCTCCATGCTTAATGTGACATACATAGACACACAATGCAAAGATTGAGGCAACTTCATTTTCTTGAACAAAGGTGTCAACACTTTCGGTCATGACTGTATCCTCTTGGCCACCAGGTCCATTGATCACCCCCCCAATGTAGTGGTCATAATGATACAATCAGGGGCGCAGGAAGTCATCCTCTGTGGTTAGTAAGTGATGGCATATGCAAGAAGCCTCTCTAGCTCAACCCTGGTCCAGTCCATACTGGAATCCTTTCTACATTTGCCTTGAGATTGAGATTTACTCTATAATGCAATATTTTAATCATCGTCTCTCAGTCTTGTTAGAAATATAAGAGGCCAACAGGAAACATAGAGAACATTCCTCACTAATCTTCCTGGGAACTCGGGGACTTCACTCCCAAAACACAGATTAGCTCTAGAAAAATCCAGAAATTAAAAATCCATCGTTCTCTCCCCCCCAGATACCGCAAACCACTAACACCACGCCAGACGACTGACAGCCAGAAGACGAAGTCCAGGAGCTCAGACATTACCATATGCAAATGACCTCAGATACAATGTAACCATACACAGGAGTGTATGCAAATGAGGCAACAGATGATACAATGTAACCCTACGAAGGAGTATATGCAAATGAGGCAACAGATGATACAATGTAACAATACCCAGGAATGTTTGCAAGTGAGAGGCTAGAAGATATCATTTAAGGATGTACACAGAGAAGCGTATGCAAATGAGAGACCAGAGTATACAATGTAACAATACCCAGGAGAGCAAAAAGAGGAGACTATCTATGGACTTGAGAACCAGAACTGTTGAAAGATATCAACAATCTCAAGGTTACAAGTCCATCTCCAGAGATCTTGATGTTTGTTTGTGCACAGTTGTGAAACAAATCAAGATGTTTACATACCATGGCACTGTAGCTAATCTTCCTGGACAAGGACAACAAAGAAAAGTTGATAAAAGGTTGCAGCAGGATAGTCCAGATGGTGGATAAACCCCAATTAAGTTCCAAAGAAATCAAGCTCAGGGGACATCAGTGTCAGCACAAACTGTTCATCCACATGCAAATAAAATGAAACGCTATAGAGGAGACCTAGGAGGACCACACTGCTGACACAGAGACAGAACAAAGCCAAAATATACGCAAGCAACAAAAATCCTTCTGAGAAAGCGTCTTGTGGACAGATGAGACAAGATAGAACTTTTAGGTAAAACACATCATTCTACTGTTTACTGAAAACAGAATGAGGCCAAAACCATACTGATAGGATGTTTAGATTGTGAGCCCCAATGGGGACAGTGTTGCAAATATATCTAAAGCGCTATGGAACTAATAGAGCTGTATAAATTAATAAATATTATTATACTAGATGTGGGCCCGCTACTATCGCATTGGGAGGGCGGTGACATCAGAATGGGGGCCCTGGTGTACATGGTTTCTCTCTTGTGCGCTGTCTCTTTCTCCCCTTGTGTACAGTCTCTGTGCCCCCTTGTACACTGTATCTGTGCTCCCTTGTGGGCTGTCTCTTTCCCCCCTCGTGGGTTGTTTCCCCCCTTGTGTGTGCTGTCTCTTTCCCCCCTTGTGTGTGCTGTCTCTTTCCTCCCTTGTGTGTGCTGTCTCTTTCCCACCTTGTGTGCTGTCTCTTTCTTCCCTTGTGTGTGCTGTCTCAGTCTCTTTCCCCCTTGTGTGTGCTGTCTCTTTCCCCCCTTGTGTGTCCTGTCTCTTTCCCCCCTTGTGTGTGCTGTCTCTGTGCCCCCTTGTGTGTGCTGTCTCTGTGCCCCCTTGTGTGTGCTGTCTCTTTCCCCCCTTGTGTGTGCTGTCTCTTTCCTCCCTTGTGTGTGCTGTCTCTTTCCCACCTTGTGTGCTGCCTCTTTCTTCCCTTGTGTGTGCTGTCTCAGTCTCTTTCCCCCTTGTGTGTGCTGTCTCTTTCCCCCCTTGTGTGTCCTGTCTCTTTCCCCCCTTGTGTGTGCTGTCTCTGTGCCCCCTTGTGTGTCCTGTCTCTTTCCCCTTCCCTTGTGCACTGTCTCTTTCCCCCCTTGTGAGCTGTCTCTTCCCCCTTGTGTGTGCTGTCTCAGTCTATTTCCCCCTTGTGTGTGCTGTCTCAGTCTATTTCCCCCTTGTGTGTGCTGTCTTTGTGCCCTCTAGTGTTGTCCGTCCTCCGCCCTCACTGCTTGGTCCTCCACCTTCACCTGCTCCATTGTCCACCCTTACTGCTCCATCCTCCACACTTACTGCTCTGTCCTCCATTCCCTTCTACTCCGTCCTCCACTCTCACTGCTCCGTACTCCATCCCCACTTGCTCTGCCCTCCATCCCCACCTGCTCTGTCCTCCACCCCACCTGCTCTATCCTCCATCCTCACTGCTCTGTCCTCCATCCCCACCTGCTCCGTCGTCCACCCTCACCTGCTCCGTCTTCTACCATCACTGCTCTGTCCTTCCTTCCCACCTGCTCCATCCTCTATCCCGATCTGCTCCATCCTCTGTTCTCACTGCTCTGTCCTCCGCCCTCAATGCTCCGTCCTCCACCCTCAATGCTCCGTCCTTCATCCTCACTGCTCCGTCCTTCATACCCACCTGCTCCGTCTTCCACCCTCACTGCTCCGTCTTTCACCCTCACTGCTCTGTCCTCCACCCTCACTGCTCCGTCCTTCACCCTCACTGCTCCGTCCTCTTCCCTCACTGCTCTGTCCTCCACCCCATTTGCTCCATTCTCCATCCTCACTGCTCTGTCCTCCATCCCCACCTGCTCCGTCGTCCACCCTCACCTGCTCCATCGTCTACCCTCACTGCTCTGTCCTCCATTCCCACCTGCTCCATTCTCTATCGCGACTTGCTCCGTCCTCTGCCCTCACTGCTCCGTCCTCCGCCCTCAATACTCCGTCCTTCATCCTCACTACTACATCCTCCACCCTCAATGCTCTGTCCTCTACCCTCAATGCTCCGTCCTCCACCTTCATTGCTCCTTCCTCCACCCTCACTGCTCTGTCCTCCATCCCCACCTGCTCTGTTCTCCACCCTCACTGCTCCGTCCTTCACCCTCACTGCTCCATCCTTCACCCTCACTGCTCCTTCATCCACCCTCACTGCTACTGCTCGGTCCTCCATCCCCACCTGCTCTGTTCTTCAACCTCATTGCTCTGTCCTCCACCCTCAATGCTTCGACCTCCTCCCTCACCTGCTCTGTCCTCAACCCTCATTTCTCCATCCTCTATCCACACCTGCTCCATCCTTCATCCCCACTTGCTCCATCCTCCACCCTCACTGCTCCATCTTTCACCCTCACTGCTCCATCCTCCATTCCCACCTGCTCCGTTCTCCACCCTCACTGCTCCGTCCTTCACCCTCACTACTCCGTCCTCCATTCCCACCTGCTCTGTCCTCCATGCTCAATGCTCCCTCCTCCACTCTTAATGCTCCCTTTGTACACCAGCCCGCTACTACCGTTGCAGGCTGAACACTGAGGATCATGTGACAGGACGGGCTCACATGAGCTCGCACGTCAAATAGGCCCTGTCACATAGGCCATGTCACATGACCCGCTCCATGGAGATCCTCAGCGATCAGCCCACAACGGTAATACGGGGCTGGGGTGGGAACGGAGCCGCAATGGGGGAGGATGGAGAAGTGAGGGAGACCGAGCAGCAGGGAGACTGGGCGGTGGCAGCACTAGTAGCTGCCATGTCGGTATACCCATAACTTGGATGTTCCAATATAGCGGTCAGTGTACTTCCGGTGCGGCGTGGTGGATTGTGGAATTTGGGGACGTCCGGTCGGAGGTGGATGATGGATAATTTTAGGTGAGTATATATTAGAAGTGCGTTTCTCTGCTCACGAAAATTGACCGACCTGATGAACCATTCTAGGCCAGTCCGTGTTTTCATTACGGGACTGGTGCGAGGGGGGAAGGCACTGTTTGAGACACGCAGGTCTCCACAATCTGAAGAGGGGAGAGTTTAGTGAGAGGGAGGCCAATTAGTAGAGAATTGCAATAATCCAGACGAGAATGAATCAGAGCAACAAATGGCGTTTTTGCAGAGTCAACAGTAAGAAAAGGTCAAATTCTAGAGATGTTTGTGAGGTGTAGGTGTGACCGGATGTGGGGAGTGAAGGAGAGATCTCAGTCATGTATAACCTCAAGATAGCAGGCGTGCTGCTGAGGACTAATGGTAGACATACAGAAATGGCAATATTAGGTTTAGGTGGATAAGCAGAGTGAGGACTCACTGTGGTCCCGGATTCATCAGTGTGAATATACCAGAATTGTGGTGTAAAGGCCGCATCACACACAAGGATATCCTGAACGATATCCTTGAAACGTCACGAATTTGTGATCGTTCAAAAGATATCGTTAGTGTGTCGTTGCGTGTAAATGAACGATATAGGATGAAAAAATCCTTGGATCGTCCATCCAAGATTTGAGATCCTGACCTCAACTCTGGCCAGGGTCACATCGGCGTTTTTTGTTTAAAATCCTGATCCGGTTTTGAGCTTTAAAAAAGCTCAAAACCGGACCAGGAAACGCTCCTCATAGGAGCCTATGCAAAACACCGGATGGCTTCACAAGCCATCCGGTGGCCGGATCCGGCACTGCTGCCTGCGTTTAAAATCATGCAGGCAGCAGTTTTCGCAGCGTTTGCCGGGACCGCACTGCGGTCACCGGATGGCTCAGGATGTGTAATCCTGAGCCATCCGGTAACTGCAGAGTTTGCGGATCCCGGCTATTGGCGGGATCCGCAACCTTAATAAAGAGTTAAATTGTTGATCTCAATGACTGTTTAAGGTCTGTAGGGGGGCTTAGACCCCCCTACAGACCGGCCGACCACTTATACAGTGTTCTTGTACAATTTCACAATGGGCACGGGCTCTTCGGAGCAAAGTGCCCCCCCCCCCCGTATCACTATACAGGGGTGCATACACCCCTGTATTACAATGATGCATTAATGATGTGTAGTCCAAAAAGGATTTTATCACTCGCAATGTAAGTTTATACTTACAGCATGTAAGTTGTAGGCAGAGTCCAGCGAAATCCATAGGCGGGGCTGTGTGCAGCAGCCTCCGCCCGCTTCATGTTGATGGCCGCCCCCTCTGGCCGTAATCCACTGTTGTGAGGGCGGATACGTCGTTAAAGGGGCGTGGCTAACTATGTGCCGAGGTTAGCCACGCCCCTTTAACGACGTATCCGCCCTCACAACAGTGGATTACGGCCAGAGGGGGCGGCCATCAACATGAAGCGGGCGGAGGCTGCTGCACACAGCCCCGCCTATGGATTTCGCTGGACTCTGCCTACAACTTACATGCTGTAAGTATAAACTTACATTGCGAGTGATAAAATCCTTTTTGGACTACACATCATTAATGCATCATTGTAATACAGGGGTGTATGCACCCCTGTATAGTGATACGGGGGGGGGGGGCACTTTGCTCCGAAGAGCCCGTGCCCATTGTGAAATTGTACAAGAACACTGTATAAGTGGTCGGCCGGTCTGTAGGGGGGTCTAAGCCCCCCTACAGACCTTAAACAGTCATTGAGATCAACAATTTAACTCTTTATTAAGGTTGCGGATCCCGCCAATAGCCGGGATCCGCAAACTCTGCAGTTACCGGATGGCTCAGGATTACACATCCTGAGCCATCCGGTGACCGCAGTGCGGGATTCAGCACACATTTTTGAAAAAAATGTGTGTGCCCGCCATTGCGTTCACCGCATCCGGATCCGGATGCGGTGAATGCAATTTAGGTTTTCAATGTGACCCTACCCTCTATCGTTCGTCGTCCAATCAACGCAGCTTGAAGAAGCCACATCGTTCAGTGTGACACCTTTATGAAGGATCTCATTCAAAAATCTCCTATTCCTGCCGCTTTAAAAGATTGTTCACTCCTTCCTCTTCTATTTAACTTGTGCGATGCTGAATGGGATACCGTTAACGATATCCTTGTGTGTGACAACGCACTAACGATGTCGGAACGATCACTGTCGTCAAGTGATCGTTCTAAGGCAGGGGCGGACCTACCGTGGTGCAGCTGGTTCAGCTGCACTAGGGCCCCGACTGGCTAGGGGGCCCCTCAAGCCTGCAGGGGGGCCCCCAGCTGACCCCATAACCTGATGTCATAGGAAAGGAGGGTCAGGCAAGGGAAGCAGGAAGCTTCCTGCTTCCCTTGCCTGATCCCGCCCCTCCTCTCCTCTGCCCCACCGCCGCCCCGGCTCCCAGGAATAGGAATGCATGCGCGGCTCAGCGCAGGCAGGAGGGCCGCAGCACTGCCAACGGCCGCCAACCATGTCACATCCCTTCCCGCTCCTCACCGACGGCCGCCAGCACCCCCAACCAACCCCCCCCCTCGCTCCTCACCGCGGCTGCATCGGGGCCCTCTGGGCTCGAGGTCCGCCACTGTTCTAAGGATACCGTTAAGGATATCCATGGGTGTGAAGCGGCCTTAAGACACCTTGAAAAGTTGAAAAGTTGGGAATTGAGAAACAAAAATGTGCGACTTTTGAGATTTTTAAGTAAGTCTCAACCAACTCCACCAACAAGGGTAGGGCTGTGGAAGAGAGCAGTGACGGGGCGTTATGACACAGCTTGTCATGATGAGCTGTGATGTTCATTACACCATAAGTTTTACTCTAGTTCTTGACTGGAGTAAGATTTGGACAAGGCGCACAGAGGCGCATGCTACTTGACAGACGTTCCTTGTTTATTAAGAGGTGTGTGCTAATTATTAAGTAAGGCATTTCTGACACCTTAAAGCCCCGTCATCAAGACTGGTGTGAACATCGTCGATATTGATGAAACAGGGCCAAAGTGTTCAATTTTGGACAGATTTGGTTTCAGATAGAGGGGGGATATGATGTTAGAGGCAGCGGATAGATGATCACCGGTATTTTGTAGTAATGCAGGGGTGATGTCAGGAGACGATGTGTATAATTGGTGTCTTCAGCGTAGAGATGGTACTGAAAAGCAAATCTACCATTGGTTTGTCCAATAGGGGCAGTGTATAAAGAGAAGAGAAGGAGATCTATTACTGAACCCTGAGGAACCCTAAGAGTAAAAGGAGAAGACCTAGGACTGAACCCTAAGGAACCCCAACAGTAAGAGGAAGGGACTTAGGACTGAACCCTGAGGAAACCCAACAGTAAAAGGAGGGGCCTAGAACTGAACCCTAAGGAACCCCAACAGTGAGAGGAAGGGACTTAGGACTGAACCCTGAGGAAACCCAACAGTAAGAGGAGAAGACCTAGGACTGAACCCTGAGGAACCCCGACAGTAAGAGAAGATGACTCTAGAGTGAACCCTGAGGAACCTCGACAGTAAGAAGTGGGAGCTTAGGACTGAACCCTGAGGTACCCTGACAGTAAGTGGAGGGGACCCAGAACTGAACCCTAAGGAATGCCAACAGTAAGGCGAGAGGACCTAGGACTGAATCCTGTAGAACCCCAACAGTAAGAGGAGAGGACCTAGGACTGAACACAGAGAAACATAGACAGTAAGAGGAGAGGACCCAGGACTGAACCCTGAGGAACCCTGACAGTAAGAAGTGGGAGCTTAGGACTGAACCCTGAGGAACCCCAACAGTAAAAGAAGGGAGCCTAGTACTGAACCCAGAGGAACCCCAACAGTAAGAGGAGAGGACCCAAGACTGAAACATGAGGATGCCTAACAGTAAGAGGAGAGGACTTAGGACTGAACCCTGAGGAACCCCAACAGTAAGAGGAGAGGACCCAGGACTGAACCCTGAGAAACCCCAACAGTAAGAGGAGAAGACCTAGGACTGAACCCTGAGAAACCCCAACAGTAAGAGGAGAAGACCTAGGACTGAACCCTGAGAAACCCCAACAGTAAGAGGAGAAGACCTAGGACTGAACCCTGAGAAACCCCAACAGTAAGAGGAGAGGACCTAGGACTGAACCCTGAGAAACCCCAACAGTAAGAGGAGAGGACCTAGGACTGAAACCTGAGAAACCCCAACAGTAAGAGGAGAGGACCTAGGACTGAACCCTGAGAAACCCCAACAGTAAGAGGAGAAGACCTAGGACTGAACCCTGAGGAACCCCGACAGTAAGAGGAGAAGACCTAGGACTGAACCCTGAGGAACAGCGACAGTAAAAAGAGAGGGCCTAGGCCTGAACCCTGAAGACACTTGACAGTAAGGGGAAGAGGGGAGGAAGAGGAGCCAGGAAAAGATACAATGAAGAGAGGTGTCCTTGAGGCCGATAGAGTGGAGCATAGAGAGGAGCCGGTGATCCACATTGTCGAATGCAGCGGAGAGATCGAGGAAGATCAGTAGGGAGCAGGCACCATTAGATTTAGATCATTAGAGACTTTAGTAAGGGCAGTTCTTGTAGTTTACTGATAACTTTCCACTTATTATCAGGCACTTGAGAAAACCATATAAACAGCTGCACCTGGTTCCAAATATTTCCCGGCGGTCCAGCCGCTCCCGCCTGGTTATAATTATAGATGAAGTATTAAACCTGCAGGTGTTGATACCACCAAGATAGAGTTGAAAGAAAAACCAGAAGTTCTGTGTAATATCAAATCCAAACCTGAAATCCAGAACCAAGAAAACGCTATTTCTTTGCCAATGGATGGATCCAAGGAATTTATAGAAATCAGATCCCAATCATCGGAGTGAGAGAAGTCTACATGACGGTCAGAGGCTGGGGGTAATACCGGGGATAATATGGGAGTGCGCCACAGTAGGGGTTCTGCACCCACAACAGAGTGTGCAGTATTCCTGTCACTAGGGGAGTGTAAAGTCAACTTGAGGCTTCCATCCCGGTACCCTTACACCTACACTAGGGGACCAATTGGCAACCCGTTACCAGGGTAACCGGTCCCGGTGGAGGAGTGTGAGGAGTAAGGAGAAGTGGGATCTAGTCCGTACTGAGGGAAGAAGCAAGGAGGGAGCCCTAAAGGGGTTTCCCAGGGATGGCACCGAGAGAGAAATGGGCAGCCCAGGAAAGAAAGGGGTAACCCAGTGCCAGACTACAAGACAGGTCTGGGGGAATCCTCGACCACCAACGGAGTGCCGGCTCCGAGTCACGGTACAGGCGAGTTCACCCCTGAGCCGTCAACACCAGCCAGTCGAGGGCCGAACTATCAGCCCCGACCCCCCATCCAGAACGTGCAGCCCCACCAGGGTCACCAAACCGGATTGAGCCCCTTAGAGAGATGAAGGGTACCTCATAGCACCCAACGGGCCTGGTAGACAAGCGGGCTGTGCAGGGCAGCGCAAGGATAGTGAGGAGGTGCAAGTCAAGAGAACGGGACAGAGAAAGACAAGAGAAGGTATACTACGGGAGCCTCAGAGAGACTTTATCCTCCTCAATGACTACCTGGCCAGCTACCCACTAAAAGACTGTGTAGGCTATAACCTGAAGTGCCATCTGAACCGGTTCCAGTAAAGTACAAGCCTCGGTGTCTCATTTCAACGTAAACCGCTGCACAGCAGCGCTGCCCATATCCAGCACCACGACAACAAGTGCTATGGCATTCTTCCCCGGGGACCCGGCTCCACCTGTAGAGAGCCATACCATCCAAGCTGCAATACCATTGTCCCCAGCGGTCTGACAGTGGCGCTGGTGATCTCACCAGAAACTGCAGGTGGCGTCACAAAACTTTTATTCCCTTTTTTTAATTTTCCCCAATTTTCAGTTGTTCACCAGGGCTACGGGTCCGGGCAGGCCACCAGTGACATCCCCCCAGCTCCATGGCCGGATTCCGAGTTCCCATAGACATCTGGGTTAGTCAGATGCATAACATGCCAAAATACTGGCAACAGGAGTCTATCACCTGAAATGTCAGACTCTGAAAAGACCAGATTTTAACCTTGGTCATCTCGGTTAATTAGGATGGTTTTGAGTCAACAGAAATGGTAACCCCCTTCCCACCACGGTTTATTTTCATACTTGCACTTTTGTCTTTGCTCCCTTCTTACAAGATCCATAACTTTTACTTGTAGACATGTCTGTGGTTACCACAAGTGGTACTGCATTCACCATTCTGTGTAATACAAAGGAGAAATGGGAAGGGATATTGCTTCACTGAATTTACCTGAGCTGCTTGGTGCAAGGAAGGACGTTTGTAGTCCAGTCAATGGTATGAAACAAGGAATCTCCAGCAGACGACCATTCTTCACATTTTCCAGATTTATTGGTGCATTACAATTTAAAAGTTACATATCCGGGGGACGCAGCCCTCACAAATCCAACACTTTCCAAACTCCAATCAGAGAGTGCAGCGTGGAAGAGACCCACATAGGGCAGACCCCACTTCTGGTTGGAGGGAGGAGCTAGGATAGGGAGAGATAGGCAACAGGAGTGGTTCTAGTCTGTGTCAGGTCGAGTGGCTGCAGCCAGCCCTGAGTGGTCGGGCAGAGGAGCAAGTGGCAGGAGCGGAAACAGGCCCTAATTGTCCAGGTTTTAAGGACCTGGCCACAGAACACGGATGCTATCAGATATCATGCCTGGTAGCCACTCTTGTGGGTGTGTCCGAGGCACAGTGGCAAAGAGGACCAGAGGACTGAAGAAGTCGCTCACAGGGTCCGCGTCACCTGCCCGGCTGAAGGGCATCCACAGACTCAGAGGGATCTAGAGAACCCACAAAGGAGCTAGTAACCTTGGGGACATAAGTCATCAGGAAGGCCAATATATCTGCCTGGTCCTCCATGTGTCCTGGCTGTGCTAAACAACCTACAGTAAAGGTAAAGAATTTAAAGACTGCCTGCTGTGCCTTGCTTTATCCTGCAACCCTCACACTACTGCTCTATACTACAACTCCTATCATCTATTCCTCTTCTCAAGGGCCTGCCCTGTGCTGGAGGGGGGAATTCCACCTCACTGCAAAAACACCTATCCCTTGAGAACTCTCCATGCAGTGCTGGCACCTCGTGGCTGGACACCTTCAGCTGGCGTCACAAACATTCTTTATTTTACTATTTTTATTTTCTTTTTCCTCGTTTTTATTTTTTCCACTTTTTCATTGTCCGCCAGGGCTACAGCTCTGCATTCAGCTACCGTGATCTTGACCACTGACCCAGCAGTTGAGTCCCCCGCGACATTTCTAGGACTGACAAGTTGCAGTTTTGAAAGACACCAATCACTTTACCATAAAACATTAACATTTGGGGTTGAATAGGGAAACAATATGTAATTCTGCCTTCGTTGCTCATGATTCGAGGTTGGCCGGTTACTCCAATATCAAATTTATAGATTTTTAGTCTTAGATTTTATCGCTTTTAACAAGTCACCCCACATGATCCCACTTGACTTTTTTGGACGCTTTTGCCCTCCTGGCGAACGTTGAAAAGAGACGGTCCCGTCCTGGGCTGAGCCCCGCGGTGGGGGAACGTACACTATCCTGGACAACTCCCTGCTAAATACAGTGCTCAGCTCGGCTGACATATGTAACTGCTCCGAGCCAATGCCAAAAAGAAATTGGATTTACATGAAAACCTTCTGCCAACCTGAATACGGCCGAACATCTATCAAGTGGCGTTTTCTTGCTCGCTGTATGTTCTCGTGGACGCGATGAGCGCGGTAATGTCAGAGGAGCTAATGTGAAATAAATGACACTATTAAATTATGCCTCTGCTCGAAACCCAGCGAGGTTACGGGTCTTCCATCGCCGTCTGTTTCCACTTACGCCGCCTTCAATATTGGAGATAGAACACCCGGCCTGAGTCACCGCATGCGATGTGTAAGGCAGGGACCACGGCTACATGGGGTGGAGCGGTAGATATGGCTGCCAGGTCCTGGAGCCGAAAGGGGCCCCAGGCCACGTAAGAGGACATGACAATGCTGATGTGGATCCTCAAAGCCCTTGATTCGGATGAGCGGCTGTAATGCAACATGGACTTTGCGACGTTGATGCGGCAGAGGGGTCCGGTTGGAACGCCATAAGACTTAGTAACTGGCAGGCAGTTGGAGGAGTTAAGTAGTCCACTTTGAAGCCAGGGGCTCAGTGCAAGAAGAATAACGAGGCAGAGTCCAAATAGGGTCCAATGCAGAAATGTAAAATGGGGTAGACAAGGGTGCAATGGGTCGAATCTCCCAAATAACTGGAAAGATAAATACTTTAAACTGCTCACCTTGTACAGTTGTGAGACCCACAACTGGTATCAATGCTTGGTATCAGCTGCCGCAGGACCCCCACTCGAGGTGGTGAACGCACGGCAAGTATGTACGAATACTGCGGCGCGGACCATATTCGTCCATAATTGCAATGCAGAAATGTGGTGTAGCAGAGCTTAGCACTGTAGCAGAGTTGAGTATTTCAGCTGAATCACAGTAGTATAGCAGAGCCCAGCATTGTAGTAGAGTTGCAAGTTTCCAGAGACTCACTGTGGCTGTGTGGCAGAGCCCAGCATTGTAGCAAAGTTGAATATTTCACGACACTCACTGTGGCTATGTGGCATAACCCAGCATGGCAGCAGAGTTGAACATTTCACGACATTCACTGTGGCTATGTAGCATAGCCCAGCATGGTAGCAGAGTTGAGAAAGTTAGAAGACTTATTGAGGTGTTATAGCAGAGCCCAGCATTGTAGCATTCAGGAAACTCACTGTGGCTCGGTAGCAGAGCCCACTATTGTAAAAGAGTTGAGTATTTCTGGAGACTCACTGTAGCTACGTAGCAAAGCTAAGGATTGTAACAGAGTTGAGTATTTTAGCAGACTCATTGTGGCTGTAGCAGAACCCAGCATTATAGCAGAGTTGAGTATTTCAAGAGACTCACTGTAGCTATGTAGCAAAGCTAAGCATTGTGGCAGAGTTGGGGGTAATATTTTAGCAGATCACAGTGGATATTGGCAGAGCCCAGCATTGTAGCAGAGTTGAGAAAGTATGAGTCTTATTGAGGTGTTTATAG
>JARQOC010000001.1:737615-760812 GCA_033576535.1 Allobates femoralis
GTCAAAGTGAAGGATAGATGAATGCAGCACGTTATCAGCAAACACTGGAGGTAAATTTGCTCTCATCAGCCCTGAAGCTGCACATGAGACGTACTTGGATGTTCCAACACGTCAACGATTCAAAACACAAGGCCACGTCGAGCAGTCAATGGCTACAGCAGAACACAGTGAATGCACTGGAGTGGCCATCTCAGCCTCCTGACCTCATTGAGCCGCTTTGGGGCGAACTCAAGCAAAGCGCAGTTCATGCAACAAAGCCCAGGAATTTACAGGAACTGGAGGCTTTCTACCAAGAAGAATGGGCAGCTTTACCATCTGAGGAAATAAAGAGCCTCATCCACAACTACCACAAAAGACTTCAAGCTGTCACTGATGTTAGAGGGGGCAATACACGGGATTAAGAACTGGGGGATCTGAACTGTAGATCAGGGTCATTTGGATGTTTTTGGTTGTCATTATGATTTAAAAAAGAGAAAACTCAGTAGTCTGACAATAAATGGCTTCACCCAACCAATAACCAGAAGTGGAAAAAGGCTTTCATGTTATTCATATTCTCTGAAGAAATGCCAAGAAAGAAAAAAATCTGCCGGGGTGTTTAAACTTTTGAGAACAACTATATAATTCACCTACAAATGGCTGCAGCCTTGCAAATGACACGGTCCTAAATTGGAGCCCCAATTGCTGTGGATATTGGGGCGCTTACTGTATGTTGGTGCACTTAAGGTAATGAAAGCAATATTCCCTCCAGGGTAACTCTGCCCCCATCACAGCCATTGACTCATCGCTCCAGGCTTCACCTGCCCGCTGCTCACCCCCCGCACAGCCCCCGTTCACCTCACTCTGCTCCCACACTGACCCTGCTTACCCCCACACATGCCCCACTCACCCCACACTGCCACTGCTCACCCCCCACATGTCCTCCTCACCTCCCAATGCCCCCACTCACCTCACACCCACTCAGCACGCACTCACACTCTTTCCTACTCAGCACACACTCACCCCTGCTCAGCACCCACTCACCCCCGCTTAGCACACCCACTCACCCACCTCAGGCCACACTCACCCCTGCTCAGCACCCACTCATCCCCCTCAGGCCACACTCATCCCTGCTCAAAACCCACTCACCCTCGCTCAGCACACGCTCACCCCCGCTCAGAACACACACTCTTAAGCTTGTGGTCACCCCGCTCAGTACCCACTCTTCCCCCCTTTCCCCCTTAGCCCACACTCACCCCTGCTCAGCACCCGCTCACCCCTTCCCAGCACACACTCAATTCCGCTCAGCACCCACTCACCCTCGCTAACCATCCACTCACCCCCGCTCAGCACACATTCACCCCCCTGAGGTCACACTCATCCCCCCTCAGGTCACATCCCCGCTCTGCACCCACTCACACTCTTAAGCCCGCACCCACCATTGCTCAGCACAAACTCACTCCCGCTCAGCACACACACTCAAACCCGCATCACCCCACTCAGCACCCACTCACCCTCCGCTTAACACCCACTCACCACCTCTCAGCACCCACACTCAGCACACACTCACCCCCACTCAGCACACACACTGACCCCTGCTCAGTGCATACTCACACTCACACTGCTCAGCACCCTCTCATCCATGCTCAGCACCCACTCACTCCCACCTCAACAGCTACTCACCCTCGATCTCAGCCCTTCTCAGCCTGCGCAAACCTCAGCCCACCTCAGCCCGCACTCACCTCAGCCCACCTCAACCCTGGCTCACTTTGGCCCGTGCTCACCACTTGGCCCGCTCATCCCTTAGCTCGCTCTGCCTGCAGCCAATTCACCCCGCATCTGACGACTGAGGATCTGCACCAGTTCATAATACCGCCATCAACTTCCTCATGCCACCACCACATGAGAGCCAGCACAGGAGGAGCAGAGAGTGACCAAAGGGGGGCAGAGAGTGACCACAGGGAGAGAGTTAGGGGGAGAAAACAGTGGACAGGAGAGATAGCTCAGGGGGAGAGACGGCCGACGCCCCCATCACCACAGAGCCCGCCCTCATCGTGATGTTACCAACCACCTTATGCGACAGCATCGGGCTTCCATCTAGTAATAATAATATTTACTCACTTATATAGCTCTATTAATTCCATATCACTATACATACATCTGCAACACTGTTCCCATTGGGGCTCACAATCCAAATATCCTATCAGTATGTCTTTCAAATTTGGGAGGAAACCGGACTGCCAGGAAGAAACCCACGCAAACACGGGAGAACATACAAACTGCTTGCAGATATTGTCCTTGGTGGGAATTGAACCCAGGACCTCAGCACTACAAGTCTGCAGTGCTAACCACTGAGCCACTACAAGTGGCAGGCACACTACCTTACAGATAACTTCAATACACTTCTCCTGCAATAAAACTACAGGTCCCAGCAATGCTTCCTAGTAGATAACTGCAGAGCTTTTCTTTAGCAGTAGAACTACAAGTCTCAACAGTAGCTACTCCCTACTTTTTGCAGATCTATGTTCTCCCAGAATTCCAAAGTGGAGATTCAGGGTCCATTTGTGTGGGATGGATGGAAACAGCAGGCAAAATCCTTCTTCTGAGTGGGAAACCTGCAGGGGTCAGCTCCTATGAGCAGTTTGTCCTGTAGCATTGGGAATCTGTTTCTCATCACACAGAGTAGCAGCTTCAGTTATCAGCACCTGCTTATCACTGCTCCAAGATGGCTGAATCCTGACAGCCACAAACCAATGAAAATAAATCAGCAAAATAGCCAGCACCACCAGAACTATTAGAATATTACCTCTATATACAAGAATACAACTGCTATACAACTGCCCGTATGTACAAGAATATAACTACTATAATACTGCCCCTATATACAAGAATATAACTACTATAATACTGCTCCTATGTACAAGAATATAACTACTATAATACTGCTCCTATATACAAGAATATAACTACTATAATACTGCTCCTATATACAAGAATATAACTACTATAATACTGCCCCTATGTACAAGAATATAACTATTATAATACTGCACCTATGTACAAGAATATAACTACTATAATACTGCTCCTATATAAAAGTATATAACTACTATAATACTGCCCCTATGTACAAGAATATAACTACTATAATACTGAATACTGCTCCTATATAAAAGAATATAACTACTATAATACTGCCCCTATATACAAGAATATAACTACTATAATACTGAATACTGCTCCTATGTTCAAGAATATAACTACTATAATACTGCCCCTATATACAAGAATATAACTACTATAATACTGCCCCTATATACAAGAATATAACTACTATAATACTGCTCCTATATACAAGAATATAACTACTATAATACTGCTCCTATATACAAGAATATAACTACTATAATACTGCCCCTATGTACAAGAATATAACTACTATAATACTGCCTCTATGTACAAGAATATAACTACTATAATACTGCCCCTATATACAAGAATATAACTACTATAATACTGCCTCTATGTACAAGAATATAACTACTATAATACTGCTCCTATGTACAAGAATGTAACTACTATAATACTGCCCCTATATAGAAGAATATAACTACTATAATACTGCTCCTATGTACAAGAATATAACTACTATAATACTGCCCCCTATGTACAAGAATATAACTACTATAATACTGCCCCTATATACAAGAATATAACTACTATAATACTGCCCCCTATGTACAAGAATATAACTACTATAATACTGCCTCTATGTACAAGAATATAACTACTATAATACTGCCCCTAAGTACAAGAATATAACTACTATAATACTGCCCCTATATACAAAAATATAACTACGGTACTATAATACTGCCCCTATATACAAGAATATAACTACTATAATACTGCCCCTATATACAAGAATATAACTACTATAATACTGCTCCTATATACAAGAATATAACTTCTATAATACTGCTCCTATGTACAAGAATATAACTACTGTAATACTGCTCCTATGTACAAGAACATAACTACGATAATACTGCTCCTATATACACGAATATAACTACTATAATACTGCCCCTATATACAACAATATAACTACTATAATACTGCCCCTATATACAAGAATATAACTACTATAATACTGCTCCTATACACAAGAATATAACTACTATAATACTGTCCCTATGTACAAGAATATAACTATTATAATACTGCCTCTATATACAAGAATATAACTACTATAATACTGCTCCTATATACAAGAATATAACTACTATAATACTGCCCCTATATACAAGAATATAACTACTATAATACTGCCCCTATATACAAGAATATAACTACTATAATACTGCCCCTATGTACAAGAATATAACTACTCTAATACTGCTCCTAAGTACAAGAATATAACTACTATAATACTGCCCTTATGTACAAGAATATAACTACTATAATACTGCCCCTATATACAAGAATATAACTACTATAATACTGCTCCTAAGTACAAGAATATAACTACTTTAATACTGCCCTTATATACAAGAATATAACTACTATAATACTGCCCTTATGTACAAGAATATAACTAATATAATACTGCCCCCTATATACAAGAATATAACTACTATAACACTGCTCCTATATACAAGAATATAACTACTATAATACTGCCCCTATATACAAGAATATAACTACTATAATACTGCCCCTATATACAAGAATATAACTACTATAATACTGCTCCTATGTACAAGAATATAACTATTATAATACTGTCCCTATATACAAGAATATAACTACTATAATACTGCTCCTATGTACAAGAATATAACTACTATAATACTGCCCCTATGTACAAGAATATAACTACTATAATACTGACCCTAAGTACAAGAATATAACTATTATAATACTGTCCCTATATACAAGAATATAACTACTATAATACTGCCCCTATGTACAAGAATATAACTACTATAATACTGCCCTTATGTACAGGAATATAACTACTATAATACTGCCCCTATCTACAAGAATATAACTACTATAATACTGCCCCTATCTACAAGAATATAACTACTATAATACTGCTCCTATGTACAAGAATATAACTACTATAATACTGCCCCTATATACAAGAATATAACTACTATAATACTGCTCCTATGTAGAAGAATATAACTACTATAATACTGCTCCTATGTACAAGAATATAACTACTATAATACTGCTCCTATGTACAAGAATATAACTACTATAATACTGCTCCTATGTACAAGAATATAACTACTATAATACTGCTCCTATATACAGGAATATAACTACTATAATACTGCCCCTATGTACAAGAATATAACTACTGTAATACTGCTCCTATATACAAGAATATAACTACTATAATACTGCTCCTATGTACAAGAATATAACTACTACTAGCTGTGAGCCCGATGCAAATGCATCGGGATTCTAGAACGTGCGTTAATTAGATTATAGTAGCATATATTATTTATTTTTTTATTTTTTTTTTTTATTTCCAATTTTTTTGAATAACTTAATGTTATGAATATTTTATTTATTAGTTTTATTTTATTAGAATTAGTTAATGTTATGAATTTTTATATGGAATATTTTTTTTTATTATTTATGATTTTATTATTGTAATTATTTATTATAGAATATTTTTAGAATATTATTTTTCTTTTTATTTTAATTGATTTTTTTTTTATTTGAGTAATTTGAATTTCTTAGAATTAGTTAATGTTATTAATATTTTAATTATATATATATATATATATTTTTTAATTTTGATTTATTTTAATATTTATTATTTTTATTATTTGTATATTAATTTTTTATTTTAATGAAATTTATTTGTATTAGATTATTTTTTTTTATTTAAATTAGTTAATTTAATTAATATATTAATTTTATATATTATTTATTTATTTTTTTTTTTTTTATTGGGGGGGTGTGAATACTTTTTGGGGGGGTGTAAGGACTTTTTGGGGGGTTGAATACTTTTTGGGGGGTGTGAATACTTTTTGGGGGTTGAATACTTTTTGGGGGGGGTTGAATACTTTTTGGGGGGGTGTGAATACTTTTTGGGGGGGTGTGAATAGTTTTTGGGGCTGAGTGCTCGCAATGGCCGCGAAGTGGGCATTGCGAGTCGCTGGCCGAAAATCGAACCAGAGGCTCGGCCACAAAGTTAGCGATTTACCGCTCAGGCAGCGACTCGCGCTACATGAGCGGTAAATCGCTAACTTTGTGGCCGAGCCTCTGGTTCTATTTTCGGGCAGCGACTCGCAATGGCCGCTTCGCGGCCATTGCTCGCGCTCAGCCAGCGACTCGCAATGGCCTCGCGGCCATTGCTCGCGCAGGCCAATTGGTGACGTCACAGAGTGACATAGCCACGGTCTTTTCGGGGTCCGACACGGAAGTGCCTACGGCAATTATATAGTAGATATATATATCAGTACGATGGTATATGGTGGTAATTAGAGCACATGTATAGCAGCACTATAGTATATGGCGGTAGATTATAGTAAATGTATAGCAGCACTATAGTATATGGCGGTACATTACAGTACATGTATAGCAGTGCTATGGTATATGGCGGTACATTAGAGTACATGTATAGCAGCGCTATGGTATATGGCAGTACATTATAGTAAATGTATAGCAGCACTATAGTATATGGCGGTACATTACAGTACATGTATAGCAGTGCTATGGTATATGGCGGTACATTACAGTACATGTATAGCAGCACTATGGTATATGGCAGTACATTATAGCACATGTATCGCAGCACTATGGTATATGGCAATACTGCGGTCACCGCGGTCCCCCACTCCTCCTGGCCCCCGGTTGTCCACAGTAAAATTAAAAAAATCCTCAGTGAGGATACTCACCTGTCCGGCGGCTCGCTCCACCTCCGCCTTGTAGGTCCTACAGGCCTTTAGGACCTGTAGTTGCCTGGGCAAGCGATCAGCTGAGGAGGGGAGGGGGGCAGGATTGTGTTGGGGGGGCAGAATGAAGCGCGCGGGGCAGAATGAAGCGAGCGGGGCAGGATGGAGCGAGCGGGGCAGGATGGAGCGGGAAGGGGGGGCAGGATGGAGCGGGAGAGGGGGCAGGATGGAGCGGGAGGGGGCAGGATGGAGGCGGGGGAAACAGGATGAAGCCAGGGGAAACAGGATGAAGCCGGGGGAAACAGGATGGAGCGGGGGGGAACAGGATGGAGCGGGGGGGAACAGGATGGAGGCGGGGCAACAGGATGGAGGCGGGGCAACAGGATGGAGGCGGGGCAACAGGATGGAGGCGGGGGAGGGGGGCGGCAGGATGGAGCGAGCAGGGCAGGATGGAGGCGGGGGAGCAAGAAGAGCGGGGGGCAGGATGGATTGAGCGGGGCAGGATGGAGGCGGAGGAGCAGGATGAAGCCGAAGGGCAGGATTGAGCAGATGAGCAGAATGGAGCAAGCGGGGCCGGATGAGTAAGCGTGAGGGCAGGATGGAGGCAGGGGAGCAAGAACAGCGGGGGTGAGGATGGAGCGAGCAGGGCAGGATGGAGTGAACGGGGCAGGAAGTAGTGAGTGGGGCAGGAAGGAGCAAGGGGGGCAGGATGGTGGGTGGGGGGGCAGGATGGTGGGTGGCGGAGCAGGATGGAGGGGGCGGGGCAGAATGGAGGCGGAGGGGCAGGATGGAGGCGGAGGGGCAGGATGGAGGCGGAGGGGCAGGATGGAGGCGGAGGGGCAGGATGGAGGCGGAGGGGCAGGATGGAGGCGGAGGGGCAGGATGGAGCCGGAGGGGCAGGATGGAGTCGGAGGGGCAGGATGGAGTCGGAGGGGCAGGATGGACGGAGCGAGGTAGGATGGAGAAGGCAGGGCAGGATGGAGAAGGCGGGGCAGGATGGAGACGGCAGGGCAGGATGGAGACGGCAGGGCAGGATGGAGACGGCAGGGCAGGATGGAGACGGCAGGGCAGGATGGTGGCGGGGGGAGGGGGGGCGGGGAGGATGGAGGCGGCGGGGCAGGATGTTGGCGGGGGGTGAGGATGGTGGTGGGGGTGCGGGATGGAGTCGGGGGGGCAGGATGGTGTTGGGTGGGGCAGGATGGATAGGGGGGGGCAGGATGGAGGCGCTCCTCCTGACCCCCTCCGCTCCCCGTGGCACCCGTCCCTCTGGGCCTCCAGTCTCTGCGGCCCCCCTCCCTCTGGGGCTGCACACCCCCCTCCCCCCTCCTTCATGGTGATAATAAAACTAAAAAAACCTCAGTGAGGATACTTACCCTGCGGCGGCTCGCACCACCCGTCTTGTAGGTGGCAGGACAGGACCTGTCGTTGGCTGGGAAACCGATCTGCTGGGGGTCAGTGGGCAAAGCGAGCGTCAGTGGGCAGAGTGGGGGATGAGTGGGAAGAGCAGGGGTTAGTGGGCAGAGTCATTGGGCAGAGCAGGGGTCAGTGGGCAGAGCTGGGGTCAGTGGGCAGAGCTGGGGTCAGTGGGCAGAGCTGGGGTCAGTGGGCATGGTCAGTAGCCAGGGGGGGGGGGTAAGTGGGCAGAGCAGGGTCAGTGGGCAGAGCGGGGGTGAGTGGGCAGAGTGGGGGGTGAATGGGCAGAGCAGGGTCAGTGAGCAGGATTTGGGGGTCAGTGGTCAGAGCAGGGTCATAGCGGGGGTCAGTGGTCAGAGCAGGGGTTAGTGGGCAGAGTGATTGGGCAGAGCAGGGGTCAGTGGGCACAGTCAGTAGGCACAGCAGGGGTTAGTGGGAAAAATCAGTGGGCAGAGCAGGGGTGAGTGAGCAGAGCAGGGGTGAGTGGGCACAGTCAGTGAGCAGAGCAGGGGTCAGCGGGCAGAGCGGGGGTGAGTGGGCAGAGCAGGGTTTAGTGGGCATAGCAAGGGTTATTGGGCACAGTCAGTGGGCAGAGCAGGGGTTAGTGGGCAGAGCGGCGGTCAATGGGCACAGTGAGTGGGCAGAGAAGGGTCAGTGGGTAGAGCATGGGTGAGTGGGCACGGTCAGTTGGCAGAGCAGGGGTCAGTGGGCATGGTGAAAGGGCAGAGCGGGGGGTGAGTGAACAGAGGGTGGTCAGTGGGCAGAGCAGGGTCAGTGGTAAAAGCAGGGGTGAGTGGGCAGAGTGGGAGTAAATGAGCAGAGCAGGGTCAGTAGGCAGTGTGAGGGGTCAGTGGGCAGAGCATGGTCAGTGGGCAGTGTGAGGGGTAAGTGGGCATAGCATGTTCAGTGGGCAGTGTGAGGCGTGAGTGGGCAGTGTGAGGGGTCAGTGGGCAGTGTGAGGGGTGAGTGGTCAGAGCAGGGTCAGTGGGCAGAGCAGGGTCAGTGTGAGGGGTGAGTGGGCAGAGCAGGGTCAGTGGGGTGTGTGAGGGGTCAGTGGGCAGAGCAGGGTGAGTGGGCAGTGTGAGTGGTCAGTGAGCAGAGCAGGGTCAGTGGGCAGAGCAGGGTGAGTGGGCATTGAGGGGTCAGTGGGCAGAGCATGTTCAGTGGGCAGAGGAGGGTCAGTGGGCAGTGTGAGGGGTCAGTGGGCCGAGCAGGGTGAGTGGGCAGAGCAGGGTCAGTGAGGGGTGAGTGGGCAGAGGATGGTCAGTGGGCAGAGCAGGGTCAGTGTGAGGGGTCAGTGGGCAGTGAGGGGTGAGTGGGCAGAGCATGGTGAGTGGGCAGAGCAGGATGAGTGGGCCGAGCAGGGTGAGTGGGCAGAGCATGGTCAGTGAGCATAGTGGGGGTGAGTGGGCAGAGAGGGGGTGAGTGGGCAGAGAGGGGGTCAGTGGGCAGAGCAGGGTCAGTGGTCAGAGTGGTGGTGAATGGGCAGAGCAGGGTCAGAGAGGGGGTCAGTGTGCAGAGTGGGGGTGAGGGGGCAGAGAGGGGGTCAGGGGGAAGAGTAGGGGGGTGAGTGGGCAGAGTGGGGGTGAGTGGGCAGAGCAGGATGAGTGGGCAGAGCAGGGTGAGTGGGCAGAGTGTGGGTGAGGGGGCAGAGAGGGGGTGAGGGGGCAGAGTAGGGGGGTGAGTGGGCAGAGTTTGGGGGTGAGTGGGCAGAGTGGGAGTCAGTGGTCAGAGTGGGGGTCAGTGGGCAGAGCATGGTCAGGGGCAGAGTGGGGGTCAGTGTGCAGAGTCGGGGTGAGGGGGGCAGAGAGGGGGTGAGGGGTAAGAGTTGGTGGGTGAGTGTGCAGAATTTGGGGGTCAGTGGTCAGAGTGGGGGTCAGTGGTCAGAGTGGGGGTCAGTGGTCAGAGTGGGGGTCAGTGTGCAGAGTGGGGGTGAGGGGGGCAGAGAGGGGGTGAGGGGGAAGAGTAGGGGGGTGAGTGGGCAGAGTGGGGGTCAGTGGTCAGAGTGGGGGTCAGTGGGCAGAGCAGGGTCAGGGGCAGAGTGGGGGTCAGTGTGCAGAGTGGGGGTGAGGGGGCAGAGAGGGGGTGAGGGGGAAGAGTAGGGGGGTGAGTGGGCAGAGTTTGGGGGTCAGTGGGCAGAGTGGGGGTCAGTGGTCAGAGTGGGGGTCAGTGTGCAGAGTGGGGGTCAGTGTGCAGAGTGGGGGTCAGTGTGCAGAGTGGGGGTCAGTGTGCAGAGTGGGGGTGAGGGGGAAGAGTTGGTGGGTGAGTGGGCAGAGTGGGGGTGAGTGGTCAGAGCAGGGTCAGGGGCAGAGTGGGGGTCAGTGTGCAGCGCAGGGGGATGAGTAGGCAGAGTAGGTTAGATCGGAACAGGACCTTTGATGACGTCACGATCATGTGATCTGTGACTCCACCCATCATCGTGACGTCATCAGAGGTCCTCAAGCAGGATGAAGAGAGATCGCGGCTGGCTTGAAGGAGCTGTGGTAAGAGGCCGGGGGGGGGTGACCGGACAGTGGAGGGGGTCTGTGCTGACAGGCGGGGGGTGACCGGAGAGTGGGGGGGGGGGGGGGCGATCGGGGAGCGGAGGGGCAGTGGTGATAGGCTGGGGGTGACCGGGCAGTGGAGGATGGCTATGGTGACAGGCAAGGGGGTGATGGGGCAGCGGGGGGAAGTGTTGTGACAGGCGGGGGTGAGCGGGCAGTGGAGGATGGCTATGGTGACAGGCAGGGGGGTGATGGGGCAGGCAGCGCGGGCAGGAGGAGGATCATCACTATTAATATGTGTGCTGACAGCGGCGACGGCTCGCAATGCCCGCTACGCGGGCAATGCTTCGCCGTGGTGACGTCAGCGTGTGACATATCCACGGCGTGCCGGGGTCCGACACAAAACGTGCTACGGCAATTATATAGTAGATAATACTGCTCCTATGTACAAGAATATAACTACTATAATACTACCCCCTATGTACAAGAATATAACTACTATAATACTGCCCCTATGTACAAGAATATAACTACTATAATACTGCTCCTATGTACAAGAATATAACTACTATAATACTGCTCCTATATACAAGAATATAACTACTATAATACTGCTCCTATATACAAGAATATAACTACTATAATACTGCTCCTATACACAAGAATATAACTACTATAATACTACCCCTATGTACAAGAATATAACTACTATAATACTGCTCCTATGTACAAGAATATAACTACTAGAATACTGCTCCTATATACAAGAATATAACTACTATAATACTGCTCCTATATACAAGAATATAACTACTATAATACTGCTCCTATATACAAGAATATAACTACTATAATACTGCCCCTATGTACAAGAATATAACTACTATAATACTGCTCCTATATACAAGAATATAACTACTATAATACTGCCCCTATGTACAAGAATATAACTACTATAATACTGCCCCTATATGTGACTTGTCTTATCTAACTTTTTTATGCTGTTTTCTCAACTCTTGGCATTTTTGATTGGATAATTTTGCTCTATTATTCTCTGTTGTCAGCACTTTTATTCCTCGCCTTCTCCCTGGGATCAATCGCTTTTTCTTCTGGCTGCTTTTCATGGGTCGGAGCGATCGCGTCGACATCAGCTACAAGATGTTCAACTTTGACTGTCTGTTTAAGCAGCACGTGCAGGACTGGGCCATTCCCATGTGAGTACGGAGGGGCGGAATATTTTGGCTATTAATACGATTATATAAAATGCTTTCCAAATTTACTAAAATATCAGGAATCTTTACTGTTTTTTTCTGGTAATTTGTTTTTGTATTTTTACAAATAAGTCTGATTGTAGCTTATAGGTCTCTTGGGACCTCTCTTCAACTGACATAGACCTTTATAGCTGTATTGAGCCAATCAATGTATGCATACTGCAGGGGTGTCCAAATAAAGTCATGAATTGGATAACAGAGATACATTATAATAAGAAAAAAATAGAAATAAATTGGCTGTTCTGTTCTAATTAAATGGGCCGGGGGCTTATGAAGCTAAACAGGCAGCTAAACCAGTATACCGAGTCCAACAAGGAGACTGTTACTGAAGCCTGTATCTTGTACAGTTTGGTGAAATTGGGGACAATAGGGATACATACAATCTGTGCATGAATGATACAGCAGAAATACATATCACAGATTAGCTATACAATATGCATGGAACATCTAACCTTCAGAAAACATAAATTCTCACCAGCAATGCAATCACAAGAGGGATAAAAACGAGGATCTCTTCCTGAATGCAGCATGGAGGGAAAATGGAGACTGAACTACCATAATGCAATGCAAAGAGGAGGAGAATCAGACCTATATAAAAAAATAGAAACTGTGAATTAAATGTCAGCCACTAGAGGGAGCCAAAGCACTACAAATCACTAGATAAAGGTTACAGCTTGCTAAGGGTGCAGAACCCTCTCCAAGGATTCTAGTGAAGAAAACATGAAGTATTATTGTGGAGTAAACAATAAGAAATAGCAGATTAGATGCTAGGAGAAGAACATTATCTGTAATGGCCACTTTACACGCGGCTGCATTTCTAGCTTATCCACAGGTAACTTACTGGCTGCAGTGAAATCATGGAGACAAGGTTCTATCTTGTTGCTGTGTACAAATGGAATAATGTCTCCATGATTTCACTGCACCCAGTAAGTTACCTGTGGATAAGCTAGAAATGTAGCCGCGTGTAAAGTGGCCATAACAGCCAAGATTAGAGAAAACACTGATGTTAGTATATTAACCCCCTTAGATGCTGCGTTCAATAATCTAAGGGGTTTAAAAGGAGATCGATCAGCGGCAGTATCCTAACAAAGAAACCTGATGTGCAAATGGCCTAGGTTTGAGTAAAAAAGAAATAAAGTTTATTAAAAGAGAAAAAATAACACAAAAAATATTACTTAAAGGGTCATCCTTTTTTATTTTTAGATTATGCACTGTGCATCACTAACCAGCAAATATAAAGAAATCCATGCATCTACTTACATAATCTCCAGTTTGCCGTTTCCGGCCACTGTGCCGCTACTTCCAGAATCCTTTGCGGCGCTGCGAGCGATGGCGCGCATGCGCCATCGCTAGCCGCCGCTTGCCTTGCTGGATGCCGCCATAGCGGCACAGTGGCCGCAAATCAAACACTCCATGCCTACTGCATCCTCTACCTGCCCACTCCTAGAACTCCGCCTGGTGAACCCCTGCCTGCTCCCTGCACTCCTCATCGCTAACCCCACACTTTTGCCCCCACCAACCATCCTCCCCGCCGCCAATAACCCGCAACTTACGAGACCTGTGGTGACATCACTGTCATGGGCGGAGCCAGGTCACATGACCATGACGTCACCACAGGTCCTTAAGCCCCGCACGCAGAATGGATGCAGAAGCACCTAGGTAATTCTGCTGCATCCCACACCACTGTCAGCCCTGCATTCGCCCCGCACTCTGCCACACACTCACTCACCCTCCACTCCCTCAACCTTCACTGACTCAGGCCACACTCACTGTGCCCTACACTCACTCTACCCCTCACTCAGCCCACACTCACCCTGCACTCACTGAGCCCACACTCTGCCCTGCACTCTCTACATCTCACTCAGCCCGCACTCACCCTGCCATCATTAAGCCCACACTCACCCTGCCCTCCACTCACTGAGCCCACACTCACTCTGCCCTCCACTCACTGAGCCCACACTCACTCTGCCCTCCACTCACTGAGCCCACACTCACTCTGCCCTCCACTCACTGAGCCCACACTCACTCTGCCCTGCACTCTCTATATCTCACTCAGCCCACACTCACCCTGCACACACTCAGGCCACACTCACCCTCTTCTCACTAAGCCCACACTCACTCAGCCTGCACTCACTCAGCCTACACTCACTCAGCCTACACTCACTCAGCCTGCACTCACTGAGCCCGCACTTACTCAGCCCGCACTCACTCTGCCCTCCACTCAATCTGCCCCGCACTCACTAAACCCACATTCACTCTGCCCTGCACTCACTCGCCCTGCACTCACTGAGCCCACACTCACTCTGCCCTGCACTCTCTACATCTCACTCAGCCCACACTCACCCTTCACTCATTTAGCCCACACTTACTCACCCTCCACTCACTCAGCCTGCACACACTCTGCCTGCACTCACTCAGCCTACACTCACTGAGCCCACACTCACTCTGCCCTGCACTCTCTACATCTCACTCAGCCCACACTCACCCTTCACTCATTTAGCCCACACTCACTCAACCTCCACTCACTCAGCCTGCACACACTCTGCCTGCACTCACTCAGCCTGCACTCACTGAGCCCAGACTCCCTCTGCCCTGCTCTCACTCTGCCCTGCACTCACTAAACCCACATTCACTCTGCCCCACCACTCACTCTGCCCCCACACTCACTCACCCTTCACTTCCTCTGCCCCATCCTCACTATAACTACACTCTGCCCACCACTCACTCTTCCTGCATTCTGCCCCAGCACTCATTCAGCTCCGCACTCATCCATCCCCGCACTCACTCAGCCTACACCATGGTTACCCAGCACTCACCCACGCCTCACTCATTCAGCCTACACCACGGTTACTCCACACTCACTCAACCTGCACTCACTCTGCCCGCACACACCCTGTACTCACTCACCCTGCCTGCTCAGCCTGCACTCACTCGACTCAGCCTGCAGCCGGCTCTGCACACTCCACCTTGCTCACCTCACTCACCCTGCCGCAGCTCAACAAGGAACTGCGCCAGTTCCTCATGCCGCCATCCTCTCCCGCCACATTACACTAAGCACAGAGGAGGGGGCAGAGACCGAGGGGCAAAATCAGCACGCAGGGACAGACAGCACAGGGTGAAGTAACAGCTGCTGCCCCCAGTGCAAAGACCCCGCCCCCATCTTGATGTCACCGCACTCCCGATGCCATAGCATCGGCCCTGTATACTCTGCTCCCCGCACTGCCCCCTCTATGCTCTGCTCCCCACACTGCCCCCTGTATACTCTGCTCCCCGCACTGCCCCCTGTATACTCTGCTCCCCGCACTGCCCTTGTATACTCTGCTCCACGCACTGCCCCCTGTATACTCTGCTCCCCGCACAGCCCCTGTATACTCTGCTCCCCACACAGCCCCCTGTATACTCTGCTCCTCGCACAGCCCCCTGTATACTCTGCTCCCGCACAGCCGCCTGTATACTCTGCTCCCCGCACAGCCACCACTATACTCTGCTCCCCACACAGCCACCACTATACTCTGCTCCCCGCACAGCCGCCTGTATACACTGCTCCCCCCACCCCCCACAGCCGCCTGTATACTCTGCTCCCGCACACACCGCCTCTATACACAGCCACCTGTATACTCTGCTCCCCGCACAGCCCCCTGTATACTCTGCTCCCCACACAGCCCCCTGTATACTCTGCTCCTCACACAGCCCCTGTATACTCTGCTCCTCGCACAGCTGCCTGTATACTCTGCTCCCCGCACAGCCACCACTATACTCTGCTCCCCGCACAGCCGCCTGTATACACTGCTCCCCCCACCCCCCACAGCCGCCTGTATACTCTGCTCCCCGCACACCCGCCTCTATACACAGCCGCCTGTATACACTGCTCCCCCCACCCCCCACAGCCACCTGTATACTCTGCTCCCCCCACAGCCCCCTCTATACTCTGCTCCCCCCACAGCCGCCTCTATACTCTGCTCCCCGCACAGCCGCCTGTATACTCTGCTCCCCGCACAGCCGCCTGTATACTCTGCTCCCCGCACAGCCGCCTGTATACTCTGCTCCCCGCACAGCCGCCTGTATACTCTGCTCACCCGCACAGCCGCCTGTATACTCTGCTCCCCGCACAGCCGCCTGTATACTCTGCTCCCCGCACAGCCGCCTGTATACTCTGCTCCCCGCACAGCCGCCCTTATACTCTGCTCCCCGCACAGCCGCCTGTATACTCTGCTCCCCCCAGAGCCGCCTGTATACTCTGCTACCCACAGAGCCGCCTGTATACTCTGCTACCCACAGAGCCGCCTGTATACTCTGCTACCCACAGAGCCGCCTGTATACTCTGCTACCCACAGAGCCCCCTGTATACTCTGCTACTCACAGAACCCCTGTATACTCTGCTACCCACAGAGCCGCCTGTATACTCTGCTACCCACAGACCCCCTGTATGCTCTGCTACCCACAGAGCCCCCTGTATACTCTGCTACCCACACAGCCGTCTGTATACTCTGCTACCCACAGAGCCCCCTGTATACTCTGCTGCCCACTGACCCGCCTGTATACTCTGCTGCCCACTGACTCGCCTGTATACACACAATTCATTTCACCGCGCTCCCAATGCAACTGCATCGGGCCTTTTTACTAGTATTTATCATAAAAAGGACTTTAGATGCTTATATATAGCACATTCAGTCATCGGGGTGGAGACTTCAGCTGGAATCAGTCATGTCAATCCACATTCAGTCATGTCGTGTTTTTAAGTAATAGCACAAAGCCTGATAAGAGAAGCACAGTTGATTATTGTTCTTCAACCCTTACAGCGCTCTGTCCTCAGCTTACATAGTAGAAACCTGCTGACAGATTCCTTTTAATAAAAAGAAAAACTAGGAAGAAACTAAGAAACACACTGATGTTGGGGGACAATGTTGTATGTTTCTTCTGTAATGGGAGTATTTTTTTTTCTAGAGAAAAGACTAAAGAGGCCTTACTGCAGCTGAAGTCCTGGCTGGAGAGGAATCCGCAGGTGGTGGCGCATTTCCCGGTGGAGGTCCGATTTGCCAAGGGTGATGACATCCTACTGAGTCCCTGCTACCAGCGAGACAGCTGCTACATAAACATCATTATGTACAGGTGAGACAGCTACATGTATGACATCACGGAGCACGCCCATGTGGGGAATCTCACCGACAGGTGCAGGGGTTGCGAATGCACCTGGTCCCTGGACCCTAGGGGGGTCCAAAAGTCCCTTTGGTCTATAGAAAAAGACTAATGCTATTAAAGATTTGCAGAAACTGGGGACCCCATTGGAGCTTTAGCATCAGGGCCCATGGGCTTCCAAGTTACATCACTGCCTCCGACACTGGCGGGGTCGGCCCATGGTCGTGTTTGATCAGGTCCCGCGGAGTGTTTAGCCGTTTATAGGGCCAATGTTGATGCCATTGCCAACCTGGCACCATATGTACCATGATTTCCGTCACGTAACTGTGGAGATCGTTGTACTAATTACATTGTCTTGCTCTTAGGCCTTACGGGAAAGACATTCCACACCAGGATTACTGGTCAGAATATGAGAAGATCATGAAGCGAGTTGGAGGACGACCCCACTGGGCTAAGGTACGGCCCATAGATATGAAACATAGACATTCCCGGGTGAACAAAACTTTTTGAATACTTTGTTTTTTGTTTCAACATTTTTGGCAAATTTTTGCCTAAATTCGGCAGACCTTGTGAGATAGTCGTTTTTGCAAAACTAGATTAAATAGAACTTTCCTTGTTCTTGCTTTAAAATAACTTCTTTATTGCATGTCCTTAAAAATATGCAGGTACAGAAGGGCGTTCACAGCATTGTACAGGGTGACAGCTGTTTCGTGCTAACTTGGCCACAACTCCTAGCACAAAACAGCTGTCGTCCCTGTACAATGCTGTGAACGTCCTTCTGTATCTGCATATTTTTAAGGACATTCAATAAAGAAGTTGTATTAAGGCAAGAACAGGTAGGTGGCACTTATTCTATTTTTGCAACGTAAGATTGAATCTGAGTGAGCGCAACCTGTTTGCCATTTGACACTCTCGCAGCTATATTGTCCGTGGCTTTATGCCGAATATCCAAACTAACAAAATATGCAAGTCTCCAGTATGACCCACAGTGCTTTCTTGTATTCCCAGGCCCACACTTGCACACGTAAGGACTTTGAGAAGATGTATCCGGCGTTCGGCAAATTCAAGAACATCAGAGAAAAACTGGACCCGACAGGGATGTTCCTCAATGCCTACCTGGAGAAAGCCTTCTACTGAGGAGGACGCAGTGGTCCAAAAATATAACTTCCTAGCTCGGTGCCTTCAGCAAGTTCTACTAATTCTGCTTAGAAGTTTTTGGACTTAGTGGAAAGTTACTCCTAGTTCTGTTCATCATGGTCCACTTCCAGACTCACCATACATGATTTTCACCTTGTGTCATCCCATGGTGGTGGAGAACGAAGTCAACAGGAGCCGAGTCATCTGGGACTGTCCATCACTCACTGCACGTGGAGGGTTTTTGATTTTGTCCTTAAAGTCTGTTAATTCATACAGTGAAGGAAATAAGTATTTGACCCCTTGCTGATTTTGCACGTTTGCCCACTGACAAAGACATTAACAGATTTAAGGGTTGGTCTTATTATAACAGTGAGAGATAGAATATCAAAAATAAAATCCAGAAAATCACATTGTCTGAATGATATAAATGTATTTGCATTTTGCAGAGAGAAATAAGTATTTGATCCCTCTGGTAAACAAGACTTAATACTTGATGGTAAAACCCTTGTTGGCAGCACAGCAGTCAGTTGTTTATTGTAGTTGGTGATGAGGTTTGTGCACATGTCAGGAGGAATCTCTAAGGGTACCGTCACACCTGGACACCTCACCGGTGACGCACGGGAGCGCGAACGATTTGGGCGCCCCGCCAGCGTCGCCGTCACGTGTCTACATGCGGCGATACCTCTGGCGACGCGCTGGCAATGTTACAGGCGTCATCGCCGCTGGGGTGTCTCCAAACCCCAGCGGCGATGATGTAACATGGGAGCCTATGGCTCCCATCGCTTGTGACATCGGCGATCGCCATGTTACATGGGGCGATGTGTACACATCAGAGCAGTGCTGCGAAACCAGGCGACCACTCTAAGGCGATTTTTCGACTCATTATCGCCCCTTTACACTTGGCGACGCACCGACACTGTCGCCGGCGATAGGCCACGCCCCTGCGTCACCTGTGAAATCATCGGCGAAGTGTCCATATGTGACGGGACCTTAAACCATTAACATTTTGAGGATGTTGATTGGCAACTAAGAGTTTCTGCTCCTCCATACATTTTCTATGGGATTAAGGTCTGGAGACTGGCTAGGCCACTCCATGACCTTAATGTGCTTGTTGTTGAGCCACTCCTCTGTTGCCTTGGCTTTATGTTTTGGGTCATTGTCGTGCTGGAAGACCCAGCGACCACCCATTATTAATGTCCTGGCAGAGTGAAAGAGGTTGTCACTCTGGATATTACGGTACATGGCTCCATCTATTGTCCCATTGATGCGGTGAAATAGTCCTGTGCCCTTGGCATAGAAACACGCCCAAAACATAATGTTTCCACCACCATGCTTGACTGTCGGGATGGTGTTCTTCTTTGTGTCATAGGCAGCATTTCTCCAAACACGGCGAGTAGAGTTAACACCAGAGAGCTCAATTCTTGTGCAATCTGACCACAGCACCTTCTCCTAATCACTCTCACAATCACCCAGATGTTCATTGGCAAATTTCAGACGGGGGCACATGTGCCTTCTTGAGCAGCATGGCTTTGTAGGCACTGCAGGATTTTAATCCATTACGGCGTAATGTATTACCAATGGTTTTTCTTGGTGACAGTGGTCCCAGCTTCCTTGAGATCATTAAAAAGTTTCCCCCATTTAGATTTCGGCTGATCCCACACCTTCCTCATGATCCTGGATCCCCCACGAGGTGAGATTATACATGGAGCCCCAGATCGATGTGGGTTGACCTCATTTTGAATTTCTTCCATTTTCTTCCTATTGCACCCACAGTTGTCTCCTTCTCCCCCAGCTTTGTCTTACTTATGGTTTGGTAGCCCATTCCAGCCTTGCGCAGGTCTAGGATCTTTTCCCTGACATCCTTACAAATTTGGTCTTCCCATGTTGTAGAGGTTGGAGGTGACTGATTCATTGAGTGTGTGGACAGGAGTCTTTATACAGGTGACAATGTAACACAGCTGTCTGTAATGCAGGTAATGAGGTGATTAGGAGCGTCTCACTGCTCTGTAGGAGCCAGAACTCCTAATGGTTGGGAGGGATCAAATACTTATTTCTCTCTTCAAAATACAAATACATTTACATAATGTAGACTATGGGATTTTCTCGATTTTATTGTTGATATTCATTAACCGACCCAAAATAAGCAAGGGATCAAATACTTATTTCCTTCATTGTACATGTTTTACCAGTGGGACTTTTCTCTTTCGCCAATAAAATATCTTTGGCTTCTTGCATCTTCTCAAGAAGATTGATCCAATTTATTATAAAAAAAAATGAAAAACAATTCTAAAACTAGTCTGATTTTATGTTTTGGTTCTGATCGGCGGGCACTGCTCTGGATGGACGTTGGCTTGGCACCTTAACTTGACCCTGTACGATATCACTATAGGCTCCATTGTAACAAATGTAGAGATTGTGATTCAGAAATAGCAAAGAAAATATGCACAATAAACAGAAGGCAGATTACACATAAGAAGTATCGATCTCAGTTCTGATCGGACCGTACTGCACCCAGGGATCGGGATTATTAACTCAGGTGCCATTCTGGTTCTTTACCGTACTCTCAATATAATCCGGTCCCTTTAATTTAGTACCCTATCCATTCTCTTTTGGGCTGTGAAGCAGCTGAGGGTGCAGGGTTTTAGAAGAGGCCGGACATGTTCTATAAAAGACTGAGCAGTGGAGGACGGCTGCTGCTGTAGCCAAAGAACAGAAACTTGGGCACTAGTAGAGTCACAGTACTGGAATCGGGCAGAGTAAGTAATGAACAGTTAGAATACATACAATTATTATTACTCCTTACTGAAGATCTGTGAAAGTCTACCCCTTTAAAGGTATTACGACTTGGATAGAGGATGAGGGAATAGTATACAAGATGGTATTGCGGGCAAGGTAACTCTGTATCTGGTCTGACCCTGCTCTGATCCTGTACTCAGAGGTACCTCTGATGGTGAGGAGGTCTGGGTTGCCACCCTTGCCATCAATTTTTCAACCCACCCTATGCTTGTACTCTCACCTCCACCCACCAGGACTAAGGTCAGCAGCCACTCCGGCAGAAGGAAAACTTCCAGAGACTACAGCACAAGCACCAACGTCCACACAGAAGCTTGGTCAAAGGCAGAGTGACAACTCTAACAGCGACACCACCTGGTGGAGGGAGAAGCTACTTAAAGGCTAATGACTCCTAACGACTCAAAGTTAAACTTCACTTTATACAGCACCAGAGCACAGCACATAGCAGATCTAACATTAACTCATGCAGTTCCAGAAAAAATTCCCTTACATTTAATCACAGCACCATCCGCCATAGACTGCAGGTAGTCAGCGCGCAACAGCGCGTGACAAATGGGTACGCTTTAATCCTGTGGCAATGAGCTTGGCATTGGTGAATGACTGGAGCAGTCTAAGCTTGGTGTTACACTTCATTTCTAAGGCATGGGGCTTGGTGGTTCCTCTGCTATTCAGGACCTTGAAACTTGTTTGTCACTCTAATGTTCAGATCCAAAAAGCTTGGTAGATACTTTACTATACAGAGTTATGAAGCTTTTTGTAGGCACAAAGCTTGGTAGTGTTATGCACATAATTCACTCATACAAGGGTAACAGTAGTAGTAAGGCCTACAACACTGAGAAGCTGTATCCACTCCCTACTGGTACTAGAAAATCCCTAGCCACACAACTGAAAACATCACTAAAGACCCGGCTACCTAAAAGGCTGTCGAAGGATTTCTCGTACCTCCTAAGGAACCAGAGGGAAGGTCACTATGCACAGCTAACCAGGAGAGGGGAAGTCTGTAGAGGTACACAGGGACCCAAAGTGAGGATACTTAAAATATGTACATAAAGTGGAAAAACGAAAAATGATAAGTTACGCACGAATAACCTCCCACCAACCTAACTGAGGAAAGCGGAAAGGTGTTGGGAAGTCAGGCAGCAGAAATGCAAACGGTGTTTTCCTAGCAGGGAAAAATCCCTTCACCAAGACGCTGAAACTATACAGCAATAAACAACCTAGAAGTATAGCCAGCAAGGAAATGTTGTGAAGGGAGAATATATATGAATGTATATATATATATATATATATATATTATATATATATATATATATATACACACATCCCCTGGCAAACATTCTGGAATCCCCGGTCTCGGAGGACGTTCATTCAGTTGTTTAATGTTGTAGAAAAAATCAGATCGCAGACATGGCACAAAGCTAAAGACATTTCAAATGGCAACTCTATGGCTTTAAGAAACACAAAGAAATCAAGATGAAAAATGGTAGTAAGTAAGGGTAATTTTATTCAGACCAAGCAGAGGAAAAAAATGATGGAATCACTCAATTCTGAGGAAAAAATTATGGAATCATCAAAAATAAACAAAAGAACAATCCAATACATCACTAGTATTTTGTTGCACCACCTCTGGCTTTCATATCAGCTTGCAGTCTCTGAGGCATGGACTTAATGAGTGACAAACAGTACTCATCATCAATCTGGCTCCAACCTTCTCTGATTGCTGTTGCCAGATCAGCATTGCAGGTTGGAGCCTTGTCATGGACCATTTTCTTCAACTTCCATCAAAGATTTTCAATTGAATTGAGATCTAGACTATTTGCAGGCCATGACATTGACCTTATGTATCTTATTTCAAGGAATGTTTTCACAATTTTTTCCCTATGGCAGGATGCATTATCATCTTAATAAATGATTTCATCATCCCCAAACATCCTTTCAATTTATGGGATAAGAAAATTGTCCTTAATATCAATGTAAACTTGGGCATTTATTGAAGATGTAATGACAGCCATCTCCCCAGTGCCTTTACCTGACATGCAGCCCCATATCATCAAGGACTGTGGACATT
>JARQOC010000001.1:760912-931873 GCA_033576535.1 Allobates femoralis
CCTGCAAAAGAATGGCAGCCCAGACAGTAGGGGGGAGCCCGAGGGTGTCGGTGAACACCCAGTACCAGATCGTATTATTATCTGGACTGGGGGGATCCTAGTCCCGAACCGGGGAACCGGCTCCAAGCAGGGTACAGGTGAGTCCAACCCTGAGCCATCAACACTGGTGGGCCCCCGACCTTGTCCACAAAGCACAGCCTCACCAGGAGCTTCAAACCCCTTAGAGAGAAGGGTATCCTCATTACATGGGTCTGGTAGGAAGAGGGTTTGTGCAGGGCAGTGCACGGATAGTAAGGAGAGCGCAAGGAAAGACACAGAGGGACTGAAAGTAAAGTGGAAGGAACATCCAAGACAGCCTTAGGGAGACATTGCATCCTTCGGTGACTACCCGGCCAGTTACCCGAATCTACATGACTGTACACCTGAGACCTGCCGTGACAAGTTACCAGTAAACACCCGTACAGAGCCAGCAAGTCTCCAGTGTTTCATTTCTATTAAGGTGCAGAAAAGCTACTGAACACATTAAGCATTGTGACAGCAAGTGTTATCAGACCCCGCCCTAGGGACCCCGCTCCACCTGCGGGGAGCGACAACATCTGGCTGCCCACTTATCGTCCGGCAGCGCTGGTGCCATCACCAGGTACCGCAGGTGGCGTCACAAGACTTTACTTTTTTTTCTTTTATTTTTATTCTACCAAAAATTCCCCACCTTTTTAGCGACCACGAGGGCCACAACCCCGGGCAGGCCACCAGTGACATCCCCTTACAGTAACCGCCTGGGTACCGAGTCCCCACAGCCTTGGGGTGGGTCACTTGCGCCTCTGCAGTGCTCTCTATTTACATTAGCAGCGTGATCAGATATCCTGATCATGCTGCTGATGTCACCTTGACCCAGAAGTGCCATCGGTCAGGGCTTCAATATTACAATTGATTGCTGAGAGTTTGTGCCTTCTTCTCCTATGAGCCGGCTGTCGGGGGGTGGTATAATGCAGCCGCCAGGGAGACACCTTGCACCTCTTGTGCCTGGGGCAAAATCCTTGCTTGCACCTTTCAGGATCTTCCGGAAAGCAACGTTCCTTGCATTACGTGGTACCCAGATTCTCCATTATCAGACTGATATTTAGTGCCCAAATGTATATTTAGGGGGTTGGAAACTGTGTGACACCTGTAAATGGGTGAAGCAAGTATAGATTGTCCATAGCTAAATCCAATGAGTCTCATATTGGCAGGGCTTCATTACCAAATCAGGACCCAACTGACCAGACTGGTAGATGAATGCGTGTGAGCAAAGCATGGATAGGGGTGAGGGCAAGTGATGAGCGAGCACTACCATGCTCAGTACTCGAAACAAGCAGGTCGGGCGCTTGGAAGGGCCCAACTCGTGTATGGATGGAAGTCAATGCGGAAGAGTCTTCGGGAAAATTGCTCGAGTTTCCCATTGACTTCCATTATACTCGTAAGCGAGTTGCCCCCATCCAAGTGTCCGACTGCTCGTTTTGAGTACTGAGCACCCGAGTATGGTAGTTCTCACTCATCACTGGACCAAAAGTGGGCAGGATTTACACCAACCTGTGACTCAATTGAAGGTTCTGGGTTGATATTGGCAGGGCTGTGGAGTCGGAGTCGTGGAGTCAAAGTCAGAGTTGGTGTCCATTTTCGGTGGAGTTGGATCCAGGGAAATTGAGGCATCAAAGTCGGAGTCAACTGTTTGACTGAATGACTTCACGACCCTGGCTGTGGAGTCGCAGTCGGTGTTTATTTTGGTGGAGTTGGAGTTGGATGTTTGGCTTACTGACCCACAGCCCTGGTTATTGGATGGTCTGGAATCTCCTTGAATTGCCAACACCAATGGTAACTAACAAATAAGGAAGTCTTGAAGTCACAGGTAGCGGCACTGAAGATGGACCGCTACCAGACGGGGGGTTCTTGGGCCCCAGCCTTGAACATATAAAGGAATATCACTGCCACGTGCACAATTCACGGAATTTTCAAATCACCATTTTTGTGCTTTTTGGGTATTTTTTGCAATAGGGAACCGTTTTAATAAATGGTGTAGATGATGAATCTGGTGCCTGCGGAGGCCTGAACATCAAGTATTAATTTGGAGGCCTGCAAATAATATAAATAACTATTGAATGAAGTCACCGGTGAGACGTAGGGTATAAATAGCCGTCGTGTCAGACGTTGCTGGCTTCACTCATGTTTACACCAGACCAGCTCGCCTTGTTCCTGAATGGCCGACGTGGGCGCTGCGATACATTCCCTCACACCAGCGCTGCAGACAGCCAGGTCCGTGTGCATCCAGAGGACACAGCTCCTCTCTAGGTGTCCAAGGGCTAAAGATTTCTTTTTTTTGGCCCTATCAGTCATTTTCACACTATTTGTAGCCTTGATTCTCGTACACGGCCCCCTTTATGTGAATTATTGCATAATTTTAACCAGATCCACATCAACATAATGACAGCCCAGGAAAGATAGTTCTGCAATGCAATCTGATGAAATCTGGGAAACTGCATGAAGTTGCTGGATCCCTCATATCGGCCTCATATCAGGCACATGACGCAAGTGGTAGAAATGTTATCAATAACTTATGGAGATCTGCACCTATAAGAGATGTGGAAGGAACCTGAACAGGAAAGGGGCCAACATATGATATGGCTTTAAATAAAAATAATAATTTTCAACTCGCAGTACCCCTCCGGACCACATGGTGAGCTGTTGAGCATAAGCAATGCTTAGCACAAGCCAGTTTCTTACGAGCTAATGTGGAAGAATATCCTTAAGCTCTACATAAGCATAATCATCTCTACTAATATCAATGCATGGCTTCATGTTTTGAGAAGGAAGACATGGCTGACCCACTGTCTTAGACAACGAGCATCTCTACCAATGTCAGTGCTTACAATACTCTACAAGTATAAAAAAAAACTATACTTCCCCCATGAGAACCCCTATTTAGGGCCATCATCAGAGTCCACACTTGCACATGAGGTTGGCTTCCATGAAACTCAATACAGAGGTCGTTTTCTGGTCTGGGGGTCAGTATTGGGCCAACCTCATTTAGTTAGACGGTAAGTACTTACTTTCTTCACATAGATTCATCTTGGACAGATGTTTCCCATCGAAGGTTTCCTCAAACACTGAGGCATTTCCATTTTCTTTTTCATCAAACGTGTGTAGGTACATAGCCTTGTTGTCCATGTTGGTTAATTAACGCTACCTGGAATAAAAAAAATAAACACATTAGCCATCGCTGTATAATACCTTACTATCTAAAGAGCGCTGGTGGATAGACGATGGATTCTATGAAACTAGCAATTAGCAAACGAAAACTATACATCAAGTGACTTGTGAAAAATTCCACCAGAACCATCCGAAGTGTGGACTGATCGTTGGAAATTAGGGATGGTTTTGTGGGATATACCTAATTCTTCTTACTATAGATCTAATGGCCCTGTCCATGTGTTGACTTCTATAGGTCAGAGTTACGATAGGGTGACATTCAAGTCATGCCTAATTTTGTATCCCCAAATTTGTAACCTTCTGAAGGTTGCAAAACATTTCCCCCTTCACCCTCTAGCTCCAAGAAGTGGAAACTAACAGGGCATACTAATATCAAAATTGAACTAAGTTTTACATTTTACTTCAGCCCAAGGTCCATAATGTGGAGGTGACACAGGTTGTGGATATAGAACTAGAGGACCAGGAACTCAACTGTCAATGAATTATTTCTACAACTTTACTTCAGCCCAAGGACCAAAATGTGAAGGTGACTCAGATTGCAGTTATAGAACTAGAAGACCAGGAACTCAACGGTCAATGGATGATTTCTACATCTTTACTTCAGCTCAAGGTCCAAAACGTGGAGGTGACGTATATTGAGGTTATAGAGCTGCTGGACCAGAAACTCAACCGTCAATGGAGGATCTGTACATCTTTACTTCAGCCCTAGGTTCAAAATATGGAGGTGACCCAGATTGAGGTTAAAGAACTAGAGGACCAGGAACTCAACTGTCAATAGATGATTTATACATCTTTATTTAAGCACAAGGTCCAAAATAGGGAGTTGACACAGATTATGGATATAGAACTAGAGAACCAGTAACTCAACCATCAATGGATGATTTCTACATCTTTTCTTCAGCCCAAGGTCCAAAATATGGAGGAGACCCAGATGGAAATTAAAGAACTAGAGGATTAAGAACTGGACTGTCAATGGATTATTATTATTATTATCCAAAATGTTAAGGTGACCCAGATTGTGGTCATAGATACAGGAACTAGAGGACCAGCAACTCAACCATCAATGGATGATTTCTACATCTTTACTTCAGCCCAAAGTACAAAATAGGAAGGTGGCTTGGATTGAGGTCATAGATACAAGAACTAGAGGACCAGGAAGTCAACCGTTAATAGATACTTTCTACATCTTTACTTCAGCCCAAGGTCCAAAATGTGGAGGTGACACAGATTATAGATATAGAACTAGAGAACCAGGAACTCAACCATCAATGGATGATTTCTACGTCTATACTTCAGCCCAAGGTTCAAAATGTGGAAGTGACCTACATTGAGGTTAAAGACCTAGAGGACCAGAAACTCAACCAACAATGGAGCATTTCTTCGTCTTTACTCAATCTCAAGGTCCAAAATGTGGACATGACCAAGATTGGGGTCACAGATGCAAGAACTAGAGGTTCAGGAACTCAACTGTTAATAGATACTTTCTACATCTGTACTTCAGCCCAAGGTCCAAAATGTGGAGGTGACACAGATTATGGATATAGAACTAGAGAACCAGGAAATCAACCATCAAGGGATGATTTCTACATCTATACTTCAGTCCAAGGTTCAAAATGTGGAAGTGACCTACATTGAGGTTAAAGAACTAAAGGACAAGAAACTCAACCAACAATGGAGGATTTTTACATCTTTACTCAATCTCAAGGTCCAAAATGTGGACATGACCCAGATTGGGGTCATAGATGCAAGAACTAGAGGTTCAGGAACTCAACCGTTAATAGATACTTTCTACATCTGTACTTCAGCCGAAGGTCCAAAATGTGGAGGTGATACAGATTATGGATATAGAACTAGAGAACCAGGAAATCAACCATCAATGGATGATTTCTACACCTTTTCTTCAGCCCAAGGTCCAAAATGTGGAGGTGACACAGATTATAGATATAGAACTAGAGAACCAGGAACTCAACCATCAATGGATGATTTCTACATCTATACTTCAGCCCAAGGTTCAAAATGTGGAAGTGACCTACATTGAGGTTAAAGACCTAGAGGACCAGAAACTCAACCAACAATGGAGCATTTCTTCGTCTTTACTCAATCTCAAGGTCCAAAATGTGGACATGACCAAGATTGGGGTCACAGATGCAAGAACTAGAGGTTCAGGAACTCAACTGTTAATAGATACTTTCTACATCTGTACTTCAGCCCAAGGTCCAAAATGTGGAGGTGACACAGATTATGGATATAGAACTAGAGAACCAGGAAATCAACCATCAAGGGATGATTTCTACATCTATACTTCAGTCCAAGGTTCAAAATGTGGAAGTGACCTACATTGAGGTTAAAGAACTAAAGGACAAGAAACTCAACCAACAATGGAGGATTTTTACATCTTTACTCAATCTCAAGGTCCAAAATGTGGACATGACCCAGATTGGGGTCATAGATGCAAGAACTAGAGGTTCAGGAACTCAACCGTTAATAGATACTTTCTACACCTTTACTTCAGCCGAAGGTCCAAAATGTGGAGATGATACAGATTGTGGATGTAGAACTAGAAAACCAGGAAATCAACCATCAATGGATGATTTCTACATCTATACTTCAGCCCAAGGTACAAAATGGGAAGGCGACTCAGATTGACGTCATAGATACAACAGAACTAGAGGACCAGGAACCCATCCGTCAATGGATGAGTTCTACATCTTTACTTCAACCTAAGGTCCAAGATGTCACAGTTACCAAGATTGAGGTTAATAAGGAACTAGAGGACCAGGAACTCAACCATAAATTGATGATTTCTACATCTTTACTTTAGCTCAAGGTCCAAAATGTGGAGGTGGCCAAGATTGAAGATATAGAACTAGAGGACCAGGAACTCAACCATCAATGGATAAGTTCTACACCTTTATTCCAGCCCAAGGTCCAAAATGTGAAGGTGACCCAGATTGAGGTTAAAGAACTAGAGGACCAGGAACTCAACCATCAATGGATAAGTTCTACACCTTTATTTCAGCCCAAGGTCCAAAATGTGAAGGTGACCCAGATTGAGGTCATAGAACCAGAAGACCAGCAACTCAACCGACAATGGCTCCATTTCCACTCGGGAATTAGTCCAAAGGATTTCAAAGACAAGCAATGCAACACTCCACAATTTAATACACCCGGGCTGTGCTCAAATCTCTGTAAAATTATGGTTTTTCCAGCAAATTTCAAAAAACATTTGCAATGATTAAAAGCAAAAAATACAAAAATAGAAAATTCTTTAGAGAGATACATCATCTGCCAGATACGTAATGTCATTATTCTTGAATAAAGTGCTCACACACCAAGTGGGAATTCTCCGCACATTAAAAAACAACAATGTAAAGTCACATGCTGTAGACGATTCATTCAGGTCGGGTTACAAACATGTGATTCCTGCCAAAAATAAGCCCGAAAATGCAGATATTAGGTCAGAATTTAGAAAATTGTGTTAAAAATATGTTATTGGGCGTCCTGACATGTCTGGGGATTTGGATGATGTTTTTCTAAATAATTATCAAAATCCAAGTACGGTAATCAAGAAATTGAGAGGATGGATGAAATTTAGGGTATTTTTTTTTTATAATTAATAGAGAAAATATCTCATGTGGGGATTATGTGGACATGTGCATGATGGGGACAGAGAGCACCGGCTACAAAGTAATCTCCACATTCCAAACACAATACACAAATAATAATCACAGACAAATTGTAGAAGAAGTCATCAATCACCTGCAATTCTGACTAATCAACACTGGAAAGGTTTGAAGGGGAGAGGTGCCAAAAGTTATATTCTTCTACATAGGAACAGTATTATAGTAGTTATATTCTTGTACATAGGGGCAGTATTATAGTAGTTATATTCTTGTATATAGGAGCAGTATTATAGTAGTTATATTCTTGTACATAGGGACAGTATTATAGTAGTTATATTCTTGTACATAGGGGCAGTATTATAGTAGTTATATTCTTGTACATAGGGGCAGTATTATAGTAGTTATATTCCTGTACATAGGAGCAGTATTATAGTAGTTATATTCCTGTACATAGGAGCAGTATTATAGTAGTTATATTCCTGTACATAGGAGCAGTATTATAGTAGTTATATTCTTGTATATAGGATCAGTATTATAGTAGTTATATTCTTGTATATAGGAGCAGTATTATAGTAGTTATATTCTTGTACATAGGGGCAGTATTATAGTAGTTATATTCTTGTACACAGGAGCAGTATTATAGTAGTTATATTCTTGTATATAGGGGCAGTATTATAGTAGTTATATTCTTGTACATAGGGGCAGTATTATAGTAGTTCTATTCTTGTATATAGGAGCAGTATTATAGTAGTTATATTCTTGTACATAGGGGCAGTATTATAGTAGTTATATTCTTGTACATAGGGGCAGTATTATAGTAGTTATATTCTTGTATATAGGAGCAGTATTATAGTAGTTATATTCTTGTACATAGGGGCAGTACTATAGTAGTTATATTCTTGTACATAGGAGCAGTATTATAGTAGTTATATTCTTCTACATAGGGGCAGTATTATAGTAGTTATTTTCTTGTACATAGGGGCAGTATTATAGTAGTTCTATTCTTGTATATAGGAGCAGTATTATAGTAGTTATATTCTTGTACATAGGGGCAGTATTATAGTAGTTCTATTCTTGTATATAGGAGCAGTATTATAGTAGTTATATTCTTGTACATAGGAGCAGTATTATAGTAGTTATATTCTTGTATATAGGGGCAGTATTATAGTAGTTATATTCTTGTACACAGGAGCAGTATTATAGTAGTTATATTCTTGTATATAGGGGCAGTTTTATAGTAGTTATATTCTTGTATATAGGAGCAGTATTATAGTAGTTATATTCTTGTACATAGGAGCAGTATTATAGTAGTTATATTCTTGTATATAGGAGCAGTATTATAGTAGTTATATTCTTGTACATAGGGGCAGTACTATAGTAGTTATATTCTTGTACATAGGAGCGGTATTATAGTAGTTATATTCTTGTACATAGGGGCAGTATTTTAGTAGTTATATTATTGTATATAGGGGCAGTATTATAGTAGTTATATTCTTATATATAGGGGCAGTATTATAGTAGTTATATTCTTGTATATAGGGGCAGTATTATAGTAGTTATATTCTTGTATATACGAGCAGTATTATAGTAGTTATATTCTTGTACATACTGACAGTATTATAGTAGTTTTAATCTTGTACATAGGGGGCAATATTATAGTAGTTATATTCTTGTACATAGGGGGCAGTATTATAGTAGTTATATTCTTGTACATAAGGAGCAGTATTATAGTAGTTATATTCTTGTACATAGGAGCAGTATTATAGTAGTTATATTCTTGTATATAGGAGCAGTATTATAGTAGTTATATTCTTGTACATAGGAGCAGTATTATAGTAGTTATATTCCTGTACATAGGGGCAGTATTATAGTAGTTATATTCTTGTACATAGGAGCAGTATTATAGTAGTTATATTCTTGTACATAGGAGCACTATTATAGTAGTTATATTCCTGTAAATAGGAGCAGTATTATAGTAGTTATATTCTTGTACATAGGAGCAGTATTATAGTAGTTATATTCTTGTACATAGGAGCGGTATTATAGTAGTTATATTCTTGTATATAGAGGCAGTATTATAGTAGTTGTATTCCTGTACATAGAGAGCAGTATTATAGTAGTTATATTCCTGTACATAGGGGCAGTATTATAGTAGTTATATTCTTGTACATAGGAGCAGTATTATAGTAGTTATATTCCTGTACATAGGGCAGTATTATAGTAGTTTATATTCTTGTACATAGGAGCAGTATTATAGTAGTTATATTCTTGTACATAGGAGCAGTATTATAGTAGTTATATTCTTGTACATAGGGGCAGTATTATAGTAGTTATATTCTTGTACATAGAGGCAGTATTATAGAAGTTATATTCCTGTACATAGGGCAGTATTATAGTAGTTATATTCTTCTATATAGGGGCAGTATTATAGTAGTTATAATCTTGTACATAGGAGCAGTATTATAGTAGTTATATTCCTGTACATAGGGGCAGTATTATAGTAGTTATATTCTTGTATATAGGGGCAGTATTATAGTAGTTATATTCTTGTACATAGGAGCAGTATTATAGTAGTTATATTCTTGTATATAGGGGCAGTATTATAGTAGTTATATTCTTGTACATAGGGGGCAGTATTATAGTAGTTATATTCTTATACATAGGAGCAGTATTATAGTAGTTATATTCTTGTACATAGGAGCAGTATTATAGTAGTTATATTCTTGTACATAGGGGGCAGTATTATAGTAGTTATATTCTTCTATATAGGGGCAGTATTATAGTAGTTATAATCTTGTACATAGGATCAGTATTATAGTAGTTATATTCCTGTACATAGGAGCAGTATTATAGTAGTTATATTCTTGTACATAGGAGCAGTATTATAGTAGATATATTCCTGTACATAGGAGCAGTATTATAGTAGTTATATTCTTGTACATAGGGGGCAGTATTATAGTAGTTATATTCTTGTACATAGGAGCAGTATTATAGTAGTTATATTCTTGTATATGGGAGCAGTATTATAGTAGTTATATTCCTGTACATAGGGCAGTATTATAGTAGTTATATTCTTCTATATAGGGGCAGTATTATAGTAGTTATAATCTTGTACATAGGAGCAGTATTATAGTAGTTATATTCTTCTATATAGGGGCAGTATTATAGTAGTTATATTCTTGTATATAGGAGCAGTATTATAGTAGTTATATTCTTGTATATAGGGGCAGTATTATAGTAGTTATATTCTTGTATATAGTAGCAGTATTATAGTAGTTATATTCTTGTACATAGGTGCAGTATTATAGTAGTTATATTCTTGTACATAGGGGCAGTATTATAGTAGTTATATTCTTGTATATAGGGGCAGTATTATAGTAGTTATATTCTTGTATATAGTAGCAGTATTATAGTAGTTATATTCTTGTATATAGGGGCAGTATTATAGTAGTTATAGTTTTGTACATAGGGGCGGTATTATAGTAGTAATATTCTTGTACATAGGGGCAGTATTATAGTAGTTATATTCTTGTACATAGGAGCAGTATTATAGTAGTTATATTCTTGTATATAGGGGCAGTATTATAGTAGTTATATTCTTGTACATAGGGGCAGTATTATAGTAGTTATATTCTTGTATATAGGAGCAGTATTATAGTAGTTATATTCTAGTACATAGGAGCAGTATTATAGTAGTTATATTCTTGTACATAGGAGCAGTATTATAGCAGTTATATTCTTGTACATAGGAGCAGTATTATAGTAGTTATAATCTTGTACATAGGGGGCAGTATTATAGTTGTTATATTCTTGCATATTACATGGGGTCATTTTCCATAGATTTATACATTGAGTTGTCCTCTGTGTGTTGTGGCTTTATGATGTCATCACAATCTCTCTAACTCGATCATTTTATTAAGATTTGTTGACTTTTTCCTATATTTCTTGTTCCTTTGTATAAATTGAGTTTTTCTCATTATATTGTTATGGAGAACGGATGAGAAGAGAACATTATACTCGGCGTCTTGTAAACAAAACAGAGATCGGACGTTGTTTGTTTAAAGATTAAAATTCAATTTTATTCCATTTCTAAATCTGTTTATTTTTAGCCAGAGACAGCAGTGAAAGAAACCCAGGGAAAGTGGTGGCCCTACAGAGCCTCCCTGGGAAAAGTGGTGGCCTGACAGACCCACTCTGGGGGAAGTTGTGGCCCTACAGAGCTGCCCCAGGGAAAGTGGTTGCCCTGCGGAGCTGCCCTGAGGAAAGTGGTGGCCTTATGGAGCCACCCGGGGAAAGTGGTGGCCCTGCGAAACTATCTAGGGGCAACTGGTTGGCTTGCAGAGCCGCCCTGGGGGAAAGTGGTGGCCCTACAGAGCCACCTTGGGGCAAGTGGTTGCCCTCCGAAGCAACCTTAGAAAAAGTGGTGGCCCTACAGAGCCACCCTGGGGGAAGTGGTTGCCCTTCGAAGCAACCTTAGAAAAAGTGGTGGCCCTACAGAGCCGCCTAGGGGAAAGTGTTGGCCCTACGGAGCTGCCCTGGGGAAAGTGGATACCTTACGGAGCCACCCGGGGAAAATGGTGGCCCTGTGGAGCCGTTTCAGGGAAAATGATGGTCTTGCGGAGCCACCTCAGGGAAAGTGGTGGCCCTACAGAGGTGCCCCGTGGAAAGTGGTGGCCTTACAAAACTTCCCTAGGGAAAGTGGTGGCCTTGCGGACCACACTGGAAAAAGTGATGGCCCTAAAGAGCCACCCTAGGCAAAGTGGTGGCCATACAGAGCTGTCCCAGGGAAAGTAGTGGCCATACGGAGCCACCGCGAGGAAAGCGGTGGCACTGTGGAGCCACCCCATGGAAAGTTGTGGCCCTGCGGAGCCATCTCGGGGACAGTGGAAGCCCTGCAGAGCCACCCTAGAGAAAGTTGTGGCCCTGGGGAGCCATTTTGGGGGGAAAGGGTGGTCCTGTGGAGCCACCCTGGGGAAAGTGGTGGCTCTGCAGAGCCGTCCCAGAGAAAGTGGCCATTGGAGCCTCCCAGGAAAATTGTGGCCCTACAGAGCCGCCTCAAGGAAAGTGGTGGCCCTGGAGAGTTGTCTCAGGGAAAATGGTGGTACTGCGGAGCTGCCCCAGGAAAGTGGTGGCCTTACGGAGCAACCTGGGAAAAGTGGTGGCCCTGTGGAGCCGTCTTAGGGAAAATGGTGGCCCTACAAAGCCACCATGAGGAAAGTGGTGGCCCTACAGAGCTGCCGCGGGAAAGTGGTGGCCTTACGGAGCCACCCCAGGGAAAGTGGTGGCCCTGCGGAGCCACCCCAGGGAAAGAGGTGGTTCTACAGAGCCACCCTGGGGAAAGTGGTGGCCCTGTGGAACCACTGCGGAAAGAGTGGTGGCCCTAAAGAGCCACCCTAGGGAAAGTGGTGGCCCTACAGAGCTGCCCTGGGGAAAGTGGTGGCCATTCAGAGCCACCCTGGGGAAAGTGGTGGCACTGTGGAGCCATATTGGGGGAAAAGGGTGGCCTGCGGAGCCGCCCTGGGGAAAGTGGTGGCCATGGGAAGCCGCCCTGGAAAGTTGTGGCCCTGCGGAGCTGCCCCGGGGAAAGTGGTGGCCCTGCAAAGCCATCTGCAACAACAGGAGCCAGTGTGAGACTTGTGCTACTAATAATGTCCCTCTGTCCCATGATCCTTTGCTGTCAATATGGCACAGACATTGAGCCTCCATTACTGTGGTGTTGACTGCGAGGAGATAGAGACAGAGCTCTGGTCACAGAGACCAACATGGAGAAAGCCCAAATGGTGAAGGGAGGACGTAGCAAGATACTGGGATATGGAGGAATGTATGTGGAGAAACCAAAGGGCAAGTTGGGATGTTATTGGCCAAGAACACTGAAATGGGCCCCCAGGTGTGACATAGTTGGATCACACCAGTTGCCATTGCAGCTGTGAATGTGGCTTAGTGATGTCATCGTTTCACTCTTGTAACCATGGTAACTCAAAACGTGGCTTCATGAAGTCATAAGGTCACACCAGTTGCCATGGCTCCAGATGTGGCCTAATGATGTCATAGGTCCACTCTAGTAACTGTAGTACCTCAAGACGTGACTTGATGTCAACGGGTTAAACCGGTTGCCATGGCACCTGAAAAAGTGGCTTTGTGATGTTATAGGGCAGGGGTCTCAAACTCCAGGCCTCGATGGCCGCACACAGTCCAGGTTTTCAGGATGTCTATAGCATTTGACAGTTGGTAATCAAACTACCAACTGTCAAATTCTAAGGAAATCCAGAAAACCTGGACTGTGTGCGGCCCTCGAGGCCTGGAGTTTGAGACCCCTGTTATAGGGCCACACCATTTGTCATGGCATCACATGTGGCTTACTAATGTCATAGGTCCACTCTAGTAACCATTGTAACTCAAGACGTGACTTAGTGATATGCTTGGGCCACACCAGTTGCCATGGTACCAGATGTGGCTTAGTCCAGTAACCATGGCAACTCGAGATGTGGCTTAATGATGTCATATCTCCACTCCAGAAACCGTGGTACCTTGAGACGTGGCTTTATGATGTCATTGGGCCACACCAGTTGCTATGGCACCAAATGTGGCTTACTCATAGCATAGGTCCACTCTTGTAACTATGCTAACTTGAGACGTAGCTTGATGATGTCAATGGCTTAAACCAGTTGCTATGGCACCTGTAAAAGTGGCTTAGTGATGTCGTAGGTCCACTTCTGTAACTGTGGTAACTGGGGACATGACTTAGTGATGTCATTGGACTATGCCAATTGCCATGACAAAAGATGTGGCTTGGTGATATCATTAGTCCACTCTAGTAAACATGGTAACTCGAGGCATGGCTTGATAATGTCAAGGTCTACACCGGCACCTGTGAATGTAGCTTAGTAATTTCATTGTTTCACTCTTGTAATCATGGTAGCTCGAGACATGTCTTCGTGAAGTCATAGGGCCACACCATTTACCATGGCAGCAGATTTGGCTTATTGATGTCATAGGTCAACTCTAGTAACCGTGGTAACTCGAGACGTGGCTTGATGATGTCAATGGCCTAAATGAGTTGCCATGGCAGCTCTAACTGTGACTTAGTGATGTCATTGGTATACTCTAGTAACCGTGGATACTCGAGACGTGGCTTGATAACATCAGTGGTCCACACCAGTTGCCATGGTACCTGTAAATGTGGTATAGTGGTGTTATAGGTCCACTCTAGTAACCATGGTAACTCAAGCCGTGGCTTAGTGATGTCAATGGCCTAAACCAGTTACCGTATGAACAGGAGACCATAATCAGAGAGACTAAGCAGGACAACGGCAAGTAACTATGTGATAACCAAGCCAAAAAAAGGAAATGAGAGCAAAATTCCTGAGAATTCCTAAGACACCATGAATAATATTAATAAGTGAGATATTCCAGCTGAGCAGCTCCCACACGAGGAAACGGCCATTATCATGTTATTACAGCTGAACTGATGGATAAAGTGATGAGGAAATGAGGACAGCCAATATGGAGGAGACAGACCGGAGGACCCCGGGGAGGTGGATGTGCTCCCGAGGGCGCTGGTGACCCTAACTAATGTCAGGGGTCTATGAACATGACGTAAAGCCCTCCACCAGACCGGGAAAAAGACCTACATAGTATTGTCAATACCGCACTAACATCAATTCACAGGGGGTGACCTAAACAAGCCGTGTACTGTATACGAGTGACCCCACATCTAAGCTCCCCAGAGCGTATATATCAAATCATTACAATAGGTATAAACCTACCTATAGAAAGTCATCCTGTACCCCCAGTGTCATTATCCTGTACCCCCAGTGTCATTATCCTGTACCCTCAGTGTCATTATCCTGTACCCCCAGTGTCATTATCCTGTACCCCCAGTGTCATTATCCTGTACCCCCAGTGTCATTATCCTGTACCCCAGTGTCATTAACCTGTACCCCGAGTGTCAGTGTCATTATCCTGTACCCCAGTGTCATTATCCTGTACCCCAGTGTCATTATCCTGTACCCCGAGTGTCAGTGTCATTATCCTGTACCCCCAGTGTCAGTGTCATTATCCTGTACCCCAGTGTCATTATCCTGTACCCAGTGTCATTATCCTGAACCCCAGTGTCATTATCCTGTACCCCCAGTTTCTTTATCCTGTTCCCCAGTGTCATTATCCTGTACCCCAGTGTCATTATCCTCTACCCCCAGTGTCAGTGTCATTATCCTGTACCCCAGTGTCATTATCCTGAACCCCCAGTGTAATTATCCTGTACCCCAGTGTCATTATCCTGTACCCCCAGTGTCATTACCTGTACCCCAGTGTCATTATCCTGTACCCCAGTGTCATTATCCTGTACCCCCAGTGTCATTATCCTGTACCCCAGTGTCATTATCCTGTACCCCAGTGTCATTATCCTGTTCCCCAGTGTCATTATTCTGTACCCCAGTGTCATTATTCTGCACCCCAAGTGTTAGTGTCATTAACCTGAACCCCCAGTGTCATTATCCTGTACCCCCCGTGTCATTATCCTGTATCCCAGTGTCATTATCCTGTTCCCCAGTGTCATTATCCTGTACCCCCAGTGTCATTATCCTGTACCCCAGTGTCATTATCCTGTACCCCCAGTGTCATTATCCTGTACCCCAGTGTCATTATCCTGTACCCCCAGTGTCATTATCCTGTACCCCAGTGTCATTATCCTGTACCCCAGTGTCATTATCCTGTTCCCCAGTGTCATTATTCTGTACCCCAGTGTCATTATTCTGCACCCCAAGTGTTAGTGTCATTATCCTGTACCCCCAATGTCATTATCCTGTACCCCCAGTGTCATTATCATGTACCACCAGTGTCAGTGTCATTATCCTGTACCCCAGTGTCATTATCCTGTACCCCCAGTGTCATTATCCTGTACCCCAGTGTCATTACCCTGTACCCCCATTGTCAGTGTCATTATCCTGTACCACCAGTGTCATTATCCTGTACCCCCAGGGTCATTATCATGTACCCCCAGTGTCATTATCCTGTACCCCAGTGTCATTATCCTGTACCCCACTGTCATTATCCTTTACCCCAGGGTCAGTGTCATTATCCAGTACCCCCAGTGTCATTATCCTGTACCCCACTGTCATTATCCTTTACCCCCAGGGTCAGTGTCATTATCCAGTACCCCCAGTGTCAGTGTCATTATCCTGTACCCCAGTGTCATTATCCTGTACCCCAATGTCATTTTCCTGTACCCCAGTGTCATTATCATGTACCCCAGTGTCAGTGTCATTATCCTGTACCCCCAGTGTCATTATCCTGTACCCCAGTGTCATTATCCTGTACCCCCAGTGTCAGTGTCATTATCCTGTACCCCAGTGTCATTATCCTGTACCCCAGTGTCAAGGTCATTATCCTGTGCCCCCAGTGTCAATATCCTGTAGCCCCAATATCATTATCCTGTACCCCAGTGTCATTATCCTGTACCCCCAGTGTCATTATCCTGTACCCCCAGTGTCATTATCTGTACCCCAGTGTCATTATCCTGTACCCCAGTGTCATTATCCTGTACCCCCAGTGTCATTATCATGTACCCCAGTGTCATTATCCTGTACCCCAGTGTCATTATCCTGTACACCAGTGTCATTTACCTGTACCCCAGTGTCAGTATCATTATCCTGTACCCCAGTGTCATTATCCTGTACCCCCAGTGTCATTATCCGTCCCCAGTGTCATTATCCTGTACCCCAGTGTCATTATCTGTAACCCCTAGTGTCATTATCCTGTACCCCAGTGTCATTATCCTGTGCCTCCAGTGTCATTATCCTGAACCCCAGTGTCATTATGCTGTACCCCAGTGTCATCATTCTGTACCCCAGTGTCATTATCCTGTACCCCCAGTGTCATTATCCTGAACCCCAGTGTCATTATCCTGTACCCCCAGTGTCAGTGTCATTATCCTGTACCCAGTGTCATTATCCTGTACCCCAGTGTCAGGTGTCATTATCCTGTACCCCCAGTGTCATTACCCTGTACCCCCCCCAGTGTCATTATCCTGTACCCCAGTGTCAGTGTCATTATCCTGTACCCCCAGTGTCATTATCTGTACCCCAGTGTCATTATCCTGTACCCCCCAGAGTCGTTATCCTGTACCCCCAGTGTCATTATCCTGTACCCAGTGTCAGTGTCATTATCTGTACCCCAGTATCAGTGTCATTATCCTGTACCCCCAGTGTCATTATCCTGTACCCCAGTGTCATTATCCTGTACCCCAGTGTCAGTGTCATTATCCTGTACCCCCAGTGTCAGTGTCATTATCTGTACCCCCAGTGTCAGTGTCATTATCCTGTACCCCCAGTGTCAGTGTCATTATCCTGTACCCCCAGTGTCATTATCCTGTACCCCCAGAGTCATTATCCTGTACCTCAGTGTCATTATCCTGTACCCCCAGTGTCATTATCCTGTACCCAGTGTCAGTGTCATTATCCTGTACCCCCAGTGTCATTATCCTGTACCCCCAGAGTCGTTATCCTGTACCCCCAGTGTCATTATCCTGTACCCCAGTGTCAGTGTCATTATCCTGTACCCCAGTATCAGTGTCATTATCCTGTACCCCAGTGTCATTATCCTGTACCCCAGTGTCATTATCCTGTACCCAGTGTCAGTGTCATTATCCTGTACCCCCAGTGTCAGTGTCATTATCCTGTACCCCCAGTGTCAGTGTCATTATCCTGTACCCCCAGTGTCAGTGCCATTATCCTGTACCCCAGTGTCATTATCCTGTACCTCAGTGTCATTATCCTGTACCCCCAGTGTCATTATCCTGTACCTCAGTGCCATTATCCTGTACCCCCAGTGTCATTATCATGTACCCAGTGTCATTATCCTGTACCCCCAGTGTCATTATCCTGTGCCCCAGTGTCAGTGTCATTATCCTGTACCCCCAGTGTCAGTATCCTGTACCCCCAGTGTCATTATCCTGTACCCCCAGTGTCATTATCCTGTACCCCCAGTGTCATTATCCTGTACCCCAGTGTCAGTGTCATTATCCTGTACCCCCAGTGTCAGTGTCATTATCCTGTACCCCAGTGTCATTATCCTGTACCCCAGTGTCATTATCCTGTACCCCCAGTGTCATTATCTGTACCCCCAGTGTCATTATCCTGTACCCCAGTGTGAGTGTCATTATCCTGTACCCCAGTGTCATTATCCTGTACCCCCAGTGTCATTATCCTGTACCCCAGTGTCATTATCCTGTGCCCAGTGTCAGTGTCATTATCCTGTACCCCAGTGTCAGTGTCATTATCCTGTACCCAGTGTCAGTGTCATTATCCTGTACCCCAAGTGTCATTATCCTGTACCCCAGTGTCATTATCCTGTACCCCCAGTGTCATTATCCTGTACCCCAGTGTCATTATCCTGTACCCCCAGTGTCATTATCCTGTACCCCCAGTGTCAGTGTCATTATCCTGTACCCAGTGTCAGTGTCATTATCCTGTACCCCCATGTCAGTGTCATTATCCTGTACCCCAGTGTCAGTGCATTATCCTGTACCCCAGTGTCATTATCCTGTACCTCAGTGTCATTATCCTGTACCCCCAGTGTCATTATCCTGTACCTCAGTGCATTATCCTGTACCCCAGTGTCATTATCTGTACCCCAGTGTCCATTATCCTGTACCCCAGTGTCATTATCCTGTCCCAGTGTCAGTGTCATTATCCTGTACCCCCAGTGTCATTATCCTGTACCCCAGTGTCATTATCCTGTACCCCAGTGTCATTATCCTGTACCCCAGTGTCATTATCCTGTCCAGTGTCATTATCCTGTACCCAGTGTCAGTGTCATTATCCTGTACCCCAGTGTCATTATCCTGTACCCCAGTGTCATTATCCTGTACCCCAGTGTCATTATCCTGTACCCCAGTGTCATATTATCCTGTACCCTCAGTGTCATTATCCTGTACCCCAGTGTCATTATCCGTACCAGTGTCATTATCCTGTACCCCAGTGTCATTATCCTGTACCCCAGTGTCATTATCCTGTACCCTCAGTGTCATTATCCTGTACCCCAGTGTCATTATCCTGTACCCCAGTGTCATTATCCTGTACCCAGTGTCATTATCCTGTACCCCAGTGTCATTATCCTGTACCCCAGTGTCATTATCCTGTACCCCAGTGTCATTATCTGTACCCGTGTCATTATCCTGTACCCCTGTGTCATTATCTGTACCCCAGTGTCAGTTATTTCTGTACCAGTGCATTATCTGTACCCCCAGTGTCATTATCCTGTACCCAGGATCTTCCCCAGGTCATTATCTGTACCAGTGTCATATCTGTACCCAGGAGTGTCATTGTCCTGTACCCCAGTGTCATTATCTGTACCCCCAGTGTATTATCTGTACCCCCAGTGTCATTATCCTGTACCCCCAGTGTCATTATCCTGTACCCCAGTGTCAGTGTCATTATCCTGTACCCATGCCAGTGTCATTATCCTGTACCCCAGTGTCTTATCCTGTACCCCAGTGTTCATTATCCTGTATTCCCTGTACCAGTGTCATTATCCTGTACCCCAGTGTCATTATTATCCAGGTCTACTGTACCCAGTGTCATTATCCTGTACCCCAGTGTCACTATCCTGTACCCTCAGTGTCATTATCCTGTACCCCAGTGTCATTATCCTGTACCCCAGTGTCATTATCCTGTACCCCAGTGTCATTCATTCTGTACCCCCAGTGTCATTATCCTGTACCCCAGTGTCAGTGTCATTATCCTGTACCCCAGTGTCATTATCTGTACCCCAGTGTCATTATCCTGTACCCACAGTGTCATTATCCTGTACCCCAGTGTCATTTTACCTGTACCCTCAGTGTCATTATCTGTACCCCAGTGTCATTATCCTGTTACCCCAGTGTCGTTATCCTGTACCCCAGTGTCATTATCCTGTACCCAGTGTCATTATCTGTACCTCAGTGTCATTATCCTGACCCTCAGTGTCATTATCCTGTACCCCCAGTGTCATTATCCTGTACCCCCAGTGTCATTATCCTGTACCCCAGTGTCATTATCCTGTACCCCCAGTGTCATTATCCTGTGCCCAGTGTCAGTGTCATTATCCTGTACCCCCAGTGTCAGTATCCTGTACCCCCAGTGTCATTATCCTGTACCCCCAGTGTCATTATCCTGTACCCCAGTGTCAGTGTCATTATCCTGTACCCCCAGTGTCAGTGTCATTATCCTGTACCCCAGTGTCATTATCCTGTACCCAGTGTCATTATCCTGTACCCCCAGTGTCATTATCCTGTGCCCCAGTGTCAGTGTCATTATCCTGTACCCCAGTGTCAGTGTCATTATCCTGTACCCCAGTGTCAGTGTCATTATCCTGTACCCCAAGTGTCATTATCCTGTACCCTCAGTGTCATTATCCTGTACCCCAGTGTCATTATCCTGTACCCCAGTGTCATTATCCTGTACCCTCAGTGTCATTATCCTGTACCCCAGTGTCATTATCCTGTACCCCAGTGTCATTATCCTGTACCCCAGTGTCATTATCCTGTACCCTCAGTGTCATTATCCTGTACCCCAGTGTCATTATCCTGTACCCCAGTGTGTATAAGTGAAGCCTCCTCTCTGTACAGTATAATGATGCTCCTATTACTCTGTGTGCACTGATTCCTCTGCTTGCTGTCAGTGAGTTGTATCTTTCACATCCGGGGATCCTTCTCACATGGCGGCTGCACACTGACACATTGTGACAAACTCTCAGAACTCCAGAGAGATCTGTGCAGCTCACAGAGGATTGCCTGGACTGGATACAATTGTAACGAACCCTCAGCTTTGAGTAATATTAGGTACATCCAGGTTTGGAATGTTTTCATTCACTGACAGCAAGCAGAAAATGTAAAAAAAAAAGTTTAATAACTTTTAGAAAGTTGGTAAACTTTTTCTTTATGGAGGATAGTGGCTTGTGTAGAAGTGTGGGATGTTCCCGCACTTGTTCGGCACCTGCTGCACATGATGACGGGTCGTATCTCAGCCCTCGCACCGTATAGACGTAACGTCAGGCGTCTGTGGTCCCATCATGCACTTAAAGGTCCCCCTCATTCAGTGCTCACCTGCAGAGCCGGATGTGATCCCAGGTCCCTGTCGCCTTGTATAGTCCTATGTGGGGCCCCGGGCTGCAGTCCAGGGGCCGCTGTCCCTCCGCCGGTGTCTTTCCTCCTCTACGACTCTTCGGACAAACTTTCTCACTGCTGGAATTTGTAAGAAGTTGGGTTTTGCGGTCACCTTGTTTTGCAGAAGATTGAAAAAAAAAGGGGGGTTTATTTCTTATTTGACAGTTCCACAATGAAACCTCCCCCTTAAAGAAAAAAGAGAAATGCTTGTATTGATGAGACCTTAAAATGAGCAGAGCCAGGAATCATATGTTCAACTTCAGAGCAAAGTTCATGGAGAAGTGTCCCATCTGCCTGGGAAGACACTGCCCTCTAGTGGAGAACTTCTATCACAGCAAGTCAGACCAGTGCTGGATCCTCTCTCATCTGTCCTGGAGACCTTAGAAGAACATCTTATACATATTGTTTTTTTTTTAATTAAATAATTTTTAGTTAAAAATTAAAAAGTTTTTGCATTGACATAAACATCCCATGAGCCCAATATTGCCCACCCAACATACCCCCCCGTATAAACCAACCCCTAACTCGGTTTTCTAATTTGGAACAAAGTGCGTTTCAGTGCCAGTTCTTTGTTGACCTCATACCTATCAGAACCCACACAACTCCTTGGCCTAGGCAACCTCATCGAGCCACACGGCCTCCAATACCACCTCTACGCCGACGACACCCAGCTCTATCTGTCTGGCCCCCGATATCTCCTCCCTTTTATCCAAACTCCCACACTGCCTATCCGCCATTACATCCTTCTTTTCTACCCGCTTCCTCAAACTCAACATGGACAAGACCGAATTCATCGTCTTTCCCCCGAACAACCCTCCCCCTCTTCCTGACCTATCCATCATCTTCAATGACTGCACACTCTCACCCGTCCCCCACACCAAGTGCCTTGGAGTAATCCTCGACTCCTCCCTCTCCTTCAAGCGCCACATCCAGGCCCTCGCCACCGCCAGTCGACTCCAACTAAAAAACATTGCCCGTATCCTCCTTCCTTGACCACAACACGGCTAAGACACTTGTCCATGCCCTCATCATCTCCCTCCTGGACTATTGCAACCTCCTGTTCACCGGCCTCCCTGCGTCCTCCCTTGCACCTCTCCACACCATCCTCAACTCTGCTGCCCGACTCATCCACCTATCTCCCCGTTACTCCCCCGCCTCCCCCCTCCGCCGATCCCTCCACTGGCTCCCCACCCCCAGCGATCCCACTTCAAAACCCTAACCCCGACCTACAAGGTCATACACAACCTGTCCCCTCCTTACATCTCCGACCTAGTCTCCCGCTACCTCCCCTCACGCAATCTGTGGTCCTCTCAAGAATTCCTACTCTCAACCCCCCGCATCTCCACCTCCCATAACCGCACACAAGACTTCTCTCGTGCATCCGCCATATTCTGGAACTCCCTCCCATACCACATCAGACACTCCCCGACCCTGGGAACCTTCAAGAAGAACCTGAAGACCCACCTCTTCCTACAAGCCTATAACACACACTGAGACCCTATCCACTGCACCATCTCACCTCTCCCCCTCCTACTGTCTCCCTCCCCACCCCTCTAGACTGTGAGCCCTCGCGGACAGGATCCCCGGCCCTATTGTACCCGTATGACTGATTTGTTGTCTTTTTTAGCACTTGTCTTTGTCTACCCTCTCACTTGTAAAGCGCCATGTAACCTAATAGCGCTATATAAATACTTAATAATAATAATAACTCAACAAGCATACCAATGGATGAAGCGGTAGAGCAGAATCAAACACGTTATTGACATATCTAATACCTCCAGAATCTTACAACATGCCTACAACTCCAGAACATATGTAACAAATCACCTTCATCCTCCCCACATTTAGGACAAGCATCCCCTCTAAGTCCTATCCGATGCAAGAAATCCGGTGTTCTATAAACGCTATATAGCTGAGACAGTCTTTGTGCCTCACACATAGATAATAGGTGAACACTATCCATTACATATTCCCAAGATTCACTGTCTATCTCCCCCACTTCACTCTCCCATTTTTCCTTAATTAGTAACGATTTGTCCCAATGGAATTGTTGGATTAAAATGCCGTAGATCCTGGATATCAGACCCTTACCCCCACCACGACTCAATAAAGTGTTGAACAGAAGGTGTTAGTGATGCGGCTGGCTCATCCATACATGACGGAATTGAAGGTAGATATACAATGTGTTCCGTGGAGTAAAGAACTCATCACATATTTGCTGAAATTACTTACGTACCTCCCCAGTCAGTATTTGTGCTACAAATAAAACTCCTTTTCCCCTCCATATACCATAGCCAATTCATTTATAGATGTCTGACAATGCGGAATTATCCCAAAGACGAGGAAACAGCACATGACCGCTTAAATCTAAAATGTTTTTGACCTTCCTAAGAAGAGCCATAGTAGGTACCCTTGTTCTGCAATCCCCGTCCAAAAGCCCCACCTCCAAAAAAGAGGTGATTGAGATATCACCAACAACCTCTCGCATCAATCTATCCACACTCCCATGGATAATTGCGAGCTGTTTGAGTTGGGACGCCAAAAGGTACACCCATGGATTGGGAACAGCTAAGCCCCCTGATTCTTAGGTCTCTGCAACGTATCAAGACGAATTCTGGCCACCCCTTTTTTCCATATTAATTCCCTGAAGAGCGCCTGCACTGTATAGAAAACTAGCTGTAGTACCCGGCTACGCTCAGGTTAATAAATAACTGATGTTAGCTATAACAAAATAGAATTTGAATATGTCATATTAATGACCTGTAGGAAAATAGAAGCTGAGCTGTGATTGGTTGCTATAGGCAGCCTAATAAATCTCCAGCCAATAGTAAACCCTCCCCCTGGCCGGGCAGTTATATATTACCTCACACATACACATAATAGACAGCTCATGTGACTGACATCTGCCTTAATCCCCTATATGGCACATGTGTTGTACATTGGCTGTTTTTAATCAGATGTTTATGTTTGGAAATTAAAGATAGCACACGTATGAGGCGAGTTGTGTGAGGTGATTTGTGCATATCTGTGTCTGTCTCTGTGTTGTGTGTGTCCCTGGGGTGTGTGTATGTGTGTGTCCCTGTGGGGTGAGTGCATGTGTCCCTATCGGGTGTGTATGTGTGTGTGTCCCTGTGGGGGGGGCTCTGTATGATGTGTGTCTCTGTTGTGTGTGTCTCTTTGTGCTGTGTGTTTGTGTGTCCCTGTGGGGTGAGTGCATGTGTCCCTATAGGGTGTGTATGTGTGTGTGTCCCTGTGGGGGGGTGGGTCTGCGTGGTGTGTGTGTGTATCTGTGCTGTGGGTGTCTCTTTGTGGTGGGTGTGTGTGTCCCTGTGGCGTGAGTGCATGTGTCCCTATAGGGTGTGTATGTGTGTGTGTCCCTGTGGGGGGGTGTCTGTGTGGGGTGTATGTGTCTCTGTGTTGTGTGTGTCTCTTTGTGGTGTGTGTGTGTCCCTGTGGGATGAGTGCATGTGTCCCTATAGGGTGGCTATGTGTGTGTGTCCCTGTGGGGGGGGTCTTTGTGGTGTGTGTGTCTGTGTTTTGTGTGTCTCTTTGTGGTGTGTGTGTGTACCTGTGGGGTGAGTGCATGTGTTGCTATAGGGTGTGTGTGTGTCCCCGTGGGGGTGTCTGTGTGTGTCTCTGTGTTGTGTGTGTCTCTTTGTGGTGTGTGTGTTTGTTCGGGTGTGTGGTGAGTATCCAATGTTGGGGCTGCACCTTAGCGACTATACACTTGCTGTTACTCTTTGTGTGCGTGTGGTGTGTATACATGTCCCTGTGTGTGGTGAATATCTCATGTTGGGGCCCCACCTTAGTGACTATATGCTGGTATGTGCTGTTAGTCTTTGGCGCTATCATTAAGCCCCTCTCACTCACAACTGTCAACTGTCACTTTTTCCCCATTATGTAGATAGGGGCAAAATTGTTTGGTGAACTGGAAAGCACAGGGTTAAAATTTCGCCTCACAACATAGCCTATGACGCTCCCGGGGTCCAGATGTGTGACTGTGCAAAACTTTGTGGCTGTAGTTGCGACGGTGAAGATGCCAATCCCGGATATACACACATACATACACACATACATACACACATTCAGCTTTATATATTAGATCCTCATAGGTATCCACACTGGAGAGTTGTCCTGCTGATGAGGGGGCGCTGAGGGCTGCTCATTCTGACAGTGGTGAAGGAGTCCACTTGTGTCAGCATCCTCCATGATTCCTCTGTGCCATACATCTGTTGGTTATCCAAGTTGGACACGCGGCATGTATTGTCTCACTATTCCTTGGAGGTTCTAGCCTGCCCTGCCGCTAGCATTTTGTCAGAGTGAGTTTTTAGTGCAGGAAATAGAAAATATCCTCTGCCTCCTCCCTCCTCTGCCCCCTCCAGCCTCTGCCCCCTCCAGCCTGTGCTGCACTCACTGCTGACCACTGAGCCACCGCACTCTCTGCTGACCACTGAGCCACCGCACTCACTGCTGACCACTGAGCCACCGCACTCACTGCTGACCACTGAGCCACCGCACTCACTGCTGACCACTGAGCCACCCCACTCACTGCTGACCACTGAGCCACCCCACTCACTGCTGACCACTCAGCCACCCCACTCACTGCTGACCACTGAGCCACCCCACTCACTGCTGACCACTGAGCCACCCCACTCACTGCTGACCACTGAGCCACCCCACTCACTGCTGACCACTGAGCCACCCCACTCACTGCTGACCACTGAGCCACCCCACTCACTGCTGACCACTCAGCCACACCCACTCACTGCTGACCACTAAGCCACCCCACTCACTGCTGACCACTGAGCCACCCCACTCACTGCTGACCACTGAGCCACCCCACTCACTGCTGACCACTGAGCCACCCCACTCACTGCTGACCACTGAGCCACCCCACTCACTGCTGACCACTGAGCCAACCCACTCACTGCTGACCACTGAGCCACCGCACTCACTGCTGACCACTGAGCCACCGCACTCACTGCTGACCACTGAGCCACCGCACTCACTGCTAACCACTGAGCCACCGCACTCACTGCTGACCACTGAGCACCCCACTCACTGCTAACCACTGAGCCACCGCACTCACTGCTAACCACTGAGCCACCGCACTCACTGCTAACCACTGAGCCACCATATACAGTGCTAACCACTGAGCCGCCGTATACTCTGCTAACCACTGAGCCGCCATATACAGTGCTAACCACTGAGCCACCATATACAGTGCTAACCACTGAGCCACCATATACAGTGCTAACCACTGAGCCACCATATACAGTGCTAACCACTGAGCCACCATATACAGTGCTAACCACTGAGCCACCATATACAGTGCTAACCACTGAGACACCATATACAGTGCTAACCACTGAGCCACCATATACAGTGCTAACCACTGAGCCACCATATACAGTGCTAACCACTGAGCCACCGTATACAGTGCTAACCACTGAGCCACCATATACAGTGCTAACCACTGAGCCACCATATACAGTGCTAACCACTGAGCCACCGCACTCACTGCTAACCACTGAGCCACCGCACTCACTGCTAACCACTGAGCCACCGCACTCACTGCTAACCACTGAGCCACCATATACAGTGCTAACCACTGAGCCGCCGTATACTCTGCTAACCACTGAGCCGCCATATACAGTGCTAACCACTGAGCCACCATATACAGTGCTAACCACTGAGCCACCATATACAGTGATACCACTGAGCCACCGTATACAGTGCCAACCACTGAGCCGACTGTATACACACAATTTCACAGCACTCCCCTATTACTAAATAAACTCTATATAGATTCTAGACTACCCGATTCTTTAGAATCGGGCCACCATCTAGTAGTAGTTATATTCTTGTACATAGGGGCAGTATTATAGTAGTTATATTCTTGTACATAGGGCAGTATTATAGTAGTTATATTCTTGTACATAGGGGCAGTATTATAATAGTTATATTCTTGTATATAGGAGCAGTATTATAGTAGTTATATTCTTGTACATAGGGACAGTATTATAGTAGTTATATTCTTGTATATAGGAGCAGTATTATAGTAGTTATATTCTCGTACATAGGAGCAGTATTATAGTAGTTATATTCTTGTACATAGGAGCAGTATTATAATAGTTATATTCTTGTACATAGGGACAGTATTATAGTAGTTATATTCTTGTACATAGGGGCAGTATTATAGTAGTTATATTCTTGTACATAGGGGCAGTATTATAGTAGTTATATTCTTGTATATAGGGGCAGTATTATAGTAGTTATATTCTTGTATATAGGAGCAGTATTATAGTAGTTATATTCTTGTACATAGGGACAGTATTATAGTAGTTATATTCTTGTACATAGGGGCAGTATTATAGTAGTTATATTCTTGTATATAGGAGCAGTATTATAGTAGTTATATTCTTGTACATAGGGGCAGTATTATAGTAGTTATATTCTTGTTCATAGAGCAGTATTATAGTAGTTCTATTCTTGTCCATAGGAGCAGTATTATAGTAGTTATATTCTTGTATGTAGAGGCAGTATTATAGTAGTTATATTCTTGTACGTAGGGGCAGTATTATAGTTGTTATATTCTTGTACATAGGAGCAGTATTATAGTAGTTATATTCTTGAACATAGGAGCAGTATTATAGTAGTTATATTCTTGTACATAGGGGCAGTATTATAGTAGTTATATTCTTGTACATAAGGGAAGTATTATAGTAGTTATATTCTTGTACATAGGAGCAGTATTATAGTAGTTATATTCTTGTACATAGGAGCAGTATTATAGTAGTTATATTCTTGTATATAGGGGCAGTATTATAGTAGTTATATTCTTGTACATAGGAGCAGTATTATAGTAGTTATATTCTTGTACATAGGAGCAGTATTATAGTAGTTATATTCTTGTACATAGGAGCAGTATTATAGTAGTTATATTCTTCTATATAGGAGCAGTATTATAGTAGTTATATTCTTGCATATAGGAGCAGTATTATAGTAGTTATATTCTTGTACATAGGAGCAGTATTATAGTAGTTATATTCTTGTATATAGGGAGCAGTATTATAGTAGTTATATTCTTGTACATAGGAGCAGTATTATAGTAGTTATATTCCTGTATATAGGAGCAGTATTATAGTAGTTATATTCTTGTACATAGGGGCAGTATTATAGTAGTTATATTCTTGTATATAGGAGCAGTATTATAGTAGTTATATTCTTGTATATAGGAGCAGTATTATAGTAGTTACATTCTTGTACATAGGGGCAGTATTATAGTAGTTATATTCTTGTACATAGGGGGCAGTATTATAGTAGTTACATTCTTGTATATAGGAGCAGTATTATAGTAGTTATATTCTTGTACATAGGAGCAGTATTATAGTAGTTATATTCTTGTACATAGGAGCAGTATTATAGTAGTTATATTCTTGTACATAGGAGCAGTATTATAGTAGTTATATTCTTCTATATAGGAGCAGTATTATAGTAGTTATATTCTTGCATATAGGAGCAGTATTATAGTAGTTATATTCTTGTACATAGGAGCAGTATTATAGTAGTTATATTCTTGTATATAGGGAGCAGTATTATAGTAGTTATATTCTTGTACATAGGAGCAGTATTATAGTAGTTATATTCCTGTATATAGGAGCAGTATTATAGTAGTTATATTCTTGTACATAGGGGCAGTATTATAGTAGTTATATTCTTGTATATAGGAGCAGTATTATAGTAGTTATATTCTTGTATATAGGAGCAGTATTATAGTAGTTACATTCTTGTACATAGGGGCAGTATTATAGTAGTTATATTCTTGTACATAGGGGGCAGTATTATAGTAGTTACATTCTTGTATATAGGAGCAGTATTATAGTAGTTATATTCTTGTACATAGGGGCAGTTGTATAGCAGTTGTATTCTTGTATATATAGGTAATTAATCAAATAGAGAAGAAATGGAGCCGCACTCAAGGCTTCTGGCAGTGGATATTTATTGAATCTTCATACAACAGGTTGTGCACAGCGGGTGGGAGGACGGGGGGGTACTACGTCGTTTCGCGCCCTATCTTAGCGCTTCAGCGGGTACAATCCTCCATATATAGGTAATATTCTGGTAGTTCTGGTGGTGCTGGCTATTTTTCTGATTTATTTTCATTGGTTTGTGGCTGTCAGGATTCAGCCATCTTGGAGCAGTGATAAGCAGGTGCTGACAACTGAAGCTGCTGCTCTGTGTGATGAGAAACAGATTCCCAATGCTACAGGACAAACTGCTGATAGGAGCTGACCCCTGCAGGTTTCCCACTCAGAAGAAGGATTTTGCCTGCTTTTCCCATCCATCCCACACAAATGGACCCTGAAGCTCCACTCTGGAACTCTGGGAGAACATAGATCTGCAAAAGAAGTTTAGTGCTGCTAAAGAAAAGCTCTGCAGTTATCTACAAGGGAGCATTGCTGGGACCTGTAGTTTTATTGCTGGAGAAGTGTATTGAAGTTATCTGTAAGGGAGTGTGCCTGCCACTTGTAGTGTCTCAGTGGTTAGCACTGCAGACTTGTAGCGCTGAGGTCCTGGGTTCAATTCCCACAAAGGACAATATCTGTAAGGAGTTTGTATGTTCTCCCCGTGTTTGCGTGGGTTTCCTCCTGGCACTTCGGTTTCCTCCCACATTTGAAAGACATACTGATAGGATATTTAGATTGTGAGCCCCAATGGGAACAGTGTTGCAAATATATGTATAGTGCTAAGGAATTAATAGAGCTATATAAGTGAGTAAATATTATTATTACCAGATGGGAGCCCGATGCTGTCGCATCAGGTGGTTGGTAACATCACGATGAGGGCGGGCTCTGTGGTGATGGGGGCGTCGGCCATCTCTCCCCCTGAGCTATCTCTCCTGTCCACTGTTTTCTCCCCCTAACTCTCTCCCTGTGGTCACTCTCTGCCCCCCTTTGGTCCTTCTCTGCCCGTCCTGTGCTGGCTCTCATGTGGAGGTGGCATGAGGAAGATAATGGCGGTATGAGGAACTGGCGCAGATCCTCAGTCGTCGGATGCGGGGTGAATTGGCTGCAGGCAGAGCGAGCAGAGGGGTGAGCGGGCCGAGTGGTGAACACAGGCCAAAGTGAGCCGGGGTTGAGGTGGGCTGAGGAGAGTGCGGGCTGAGTTGGGCTGAGGTTAGCGCAGGCTGAGAAGGGCTGAGAGAGAGGGTGCTGAGCAGTGTGAGTGTGAGTGTGCACTGAGCAGGGGTCAGTGTGTGTATTAAGTGGGGGTGTGTGCTGAGTGTGGTTGAGTGGGTGCTAAGTGAGGGTGAGTGGGTGCTGAGCAGGGGTAGTGGGTGCTGAGAGGCGGTGAGTGGGTGTTGAGCCGGGGCGAGTGGGTGCTGAGTGGGGTGATGCGGGCTTGAGTGTGTGTGCTGAGCAGGGGTGAGTGTGTGCTGAGCAATGGTGAGTGCAGCCTGAGGGGGTGGGTGCGGGCTTAAGAGTGTGAGTGGGTGCAGAGCGGGAAAGTGACCTGAGGGGGGATGAGTGTGGCCTGAAGGGGGTGAGTGTGTGCTGAGCGAGGGTGAGTGGATGGTTAGCTGGCGTGAGTGGGTGCTGAGCGAGATTGAGTGTGTGTTGGGAAGGGGTGAGTGGGTACTGAGCAGGGGTGAGTGTGGGCTAAGGGGGAAAGGGGGTGAGTGGGTGCTGAGCGGGGTGAGCACAGGCTTAAGAGTGTGTGTGCTGTGCGGGGGTGAGCATGTGCAGAGCGGGGGTGAGCAGGTGGTGAGCAGGGATGAGTGTGGCCTGAGGGGGATGAGTGGGTGCTGATCAGGGGTGAGTGTGGCCTGAGGTGGATGAGTGTGGCCTGAGGTGGATGAGTGTGGCCTGAGGTGGGTGAGTGTGGCCTGAGCAAGGGTGAGTGCGTGCTGAGCAGGGATGAGTGGGTGCTGAGAAGGGATGACTGGGTGCTGAGTGGGTGTGCTAAGCGGGGTTGAGTGGGTGCTGAGCAGGGGTGAGTGTGTGTTGAGTAGGAATGAGTGTGAGTGGGTGCTGAGTGGGTGTGAGGTGAGTGGGGGCATTGGGAGGTGAGGAGGACATGCGGGGGGTGAGCAGGGGCAGTGTGGGGTGAGTGGGGCATGTGTTGGGGTAAGCAGTGTGGGAGCAGAGTGAGGTGAATGGGGTCTGTGCGGGGGGTGAGCAGCGGGCAGGTGAAGCCTGGAGTGATGAGTCAATGGCTGTGATGGGGGCAGAGTTAAGAGGGGGCATAACCATGGGGCATGGCCTAGTGCAGTGCCCCGATGTGGTGGGCATGTCCTCGCTTTTCATTAGGTACAGAAAAGCGAGGATACGCCCACCACATAGGAACATTGCGTTTGGCCATGCCCATTGTAATGCCCCTCTGTTAACTCCGCCCCCTATCTGGTCATTGAGTTCTAGATTTCAGTTGCCAGGGTGAGCAGTAGGTGGGCGGAGTGTGGAGCCAGTGAGATGCGGGTGGGCGGAGCGTGGAGCAGGTGGGTGGAGTGTGGAGGGGGTGAGCAGCGGGTGGGTGGAGTGTGGACCTGGTGGCGTGTGCAGCGGGTTTCTGTTGTCCGCTGCACTGCCAACCATCGCCATATTAGCAGGACTTGCACTAACTAGGAGTTTATATAGGGCCAGCCTTGGAGGGAATATTGCTTTCATTACCTTAAGTGCACCAACATTCAGCAAGCGCCCCAATCTCCACAGCAATATGGGCTCCAATTTGGGACTGTGTCATTTGCAAGGCTGCAGCCATTTGTAGGTGAATTATATAGTTGTGCTCAAAAGTTCAAACACCCCGGCAGATTTTTTTCTTTCTTGGCATTTCTTCAGAGGATATGAATAACATGAAAGCCTTTTTCCACTCATGGTTAGTAATTGAGTGAAGCTATTTATTGTCAGACTACTGTGTTTTCTCTTTTTTTAATCATAATGAGAACCAAAAACATCCAAATGACCCTGATCAATAGTTCACATCCCCCAGTCCTTAATCCCGTGTATTGCCCCCTATAACATCAATGACTGCTTGAAGTGTTTTGTGGTAGTTGTGGATGAGGCTCTTTATTTCCTCAGATGGTAAAGCTGCCCATTCTTCTTGGTAGAAAGCCTCCAGTTCCTGTAAATTCCTGGGTTTTCTTGCATGATCTGCGCTTTGCTTGAGTTCTCCCAAGAGCGGGTCAGTGATATTGAGGTCAGGAGACTGAGATGGCCACTCCAGAACCTTCACTTTGTTCTGCTGTAGCCAAGGACTGCTCAACTTGGCCTTGTATTTTGGATCGTTGACGTGTTGGAGCGTCCAAGTACGTCCCATGTTCAGCTTCCGGGATGATGAGGGCAGATTTACCTCCAGTGTTTGCTGATAACGTGCTGCATTCATCTATCCTTCACTTTTGACCAAGTGTCCTGTGCCTTTGTAGCTCACACATCCCCACATCATCAGTGATCCACCTCCATGCTTTATGGTAGGAATGGTGTTCCTTTCGTCATAGGCCTTGTTAACACATCTCCAAATGTAACATTAATGGTTGTGGCCAAAAAGTTTGATTTTGGTCTCATCACTCCAAATTCCCTTGTTCCAGGAGTTTGGATCTTGTCTCTGTGCTGTTTGGCGTATTGTAGATGAGATACTTAGTGACATTTGCCCAGTAATGGCTTCTTCTGGTGACTCGACCATGCAGCCCATTTTTCTTCCAGCGCCTCCTTATTCTGCATCTTGATACAGCCACACCGCTAGTGTTCAGTGAGTCCTGGATTTCAGCTGATGTTATTTGTGGGTTTTTCTTTGAATCCTGAACAATTTTCCTGGCAGTTGTGGCTGAAATTTTTGTTGGTATCTAATCGTGGTTTTGTTTTTACAGAGCCCCTGGTTTTCCATTTGTTAATCACAGTTTGAACACTGCTGACTGGCATTATCAATTCCTCTGTTGACAATTCTTTTGCTTTCCCCATGACTCACAATCCAGAAACGTCAGTGGCTGCATGAAAGATGCAAGAGTCTGTCTGGATCCCAGAAACTCACTCAGCTTTTATGCACACACTAATTACAAGCAAACAGGTCACAGGTGAGGATGTTACCTTTATTAGCCATTCAAACCCATCTGTGCTAATCTCTGTGCATGTTATCAGGCCAAAATCACCAGGGGATGTGAACTATTGATCAGGGTCATTTGGATTTATAAAGAGAAAACACAGTAGTCTGACAATAACTGGCTTCACCCAACCACTAACCATGAGTGGACAGAAAGAGAGACTGTGTTATCATTTGTATTGTCTGAAAAAAAGAAAGCAAAAAATCTGCCGGGGTGTGTAAACTTTTGAGCACAACTCTAATTAGTTAGGAGGGTGTGTGTCATAAGTTAAAGGGGAAGGAAGCATCACTTCTAACTTTCAGGTCTATGGCAAAGTGCCTTTTGTACTTCTGCAGAATACTATATAACATGACCTGTTTACTGCTACTTGCTATTATTCCCCTTGCAATTCCCATTTCTCATCCTCCTTTAAATAAACCTGTTCAGATTTCTAACCTCATCTTTTGTGAGTGTGTCCGGGAGCGTGGACAGGGTTTCCTGAGTCGACCCCTAGCAGAAGACAAAGACCCATCTGAATTCCTCTAGAGCTCCTAGCATGATTCAGGGAAGGCAATGCGCCATATGAAGGTGAGAACTACCGAACACCCTACCCACAGCGGCGAATTGAAGAGGTGTTACACCTATTTAAATAGCAGGAGTAGCAGGAGAGGCTAAATATAGACAGTCTCCCACTAGATGTCACGGGGTGGTAAGGGAATCAGGATGGTAAGATGAGTAAAATGCATTCAGATGAGCTAGTCTGACCCTTAGACTGGGGTCCCTAGATACCCTGCTTGCAGAAGTACCTTTGGAGGTGAGGGGTTCTGGGTTACCACCCTTGCCCTATGCTCCTGATAAGCCATAGGCTCAGAGCCCCCTACCTCCTCCCACACACCATGAAAACACAGCAACTCCTACAGGGAAGGAAACAGCAGCAAGAAATAACACAAACGTCTTCACTGCACGGAGTCCCCATGGAGACTAAACTCTATCAGTGACACCTACTAGAAGGAAGTGAAACTTTATAAAGGCTGAGGGAGTGGAGAACTGAAAGATCTGACCCCCTTACACACACACACCTGCACCTGCAGAGCCACACACAGACAACAGCAGCTTCTAGCATTAACCCCAGTTGAACTCTGATTTAAATTACAACAGCATTACATATGGACTGCAAAGCAATAAACACGTGACACTAGGCCTAAAAGTCTTTATGATTTCATTAGATTTTTTAAGGAAGTCAGAACTCTTGCCCTGTGGGTGTGTTCTCACCCCGCGCACAGTGCCTGGTGTCGTGCACCCTATTGAGAGCACAATACTGCACCCTACATTGGCGCAGTTACGTCTTGTCACGTCTCTCATTGTGACTGTCGGACTGCACACTACCCGACTGATTTCATATGTTCTCATGAAGAACCCTTGAAGTATTATGTAGATGGAACATGACATTTTCACTAATCTTTCCCCACGGGGCGGCCGTCAGATTTAGCGGTCATCTGGTGTAGCAGATGTTACCGTCCCCAGGCCAATAAAAGATGTAAATGTCTGAGATATTCCAAGACCCTGCACTGATTATACCGACGTGTACAAATATTCTTTTGTCCTGAGGGTCGGATTCGTCATGATCCTCTCCAGACGAAAATCTATCAGTAAAATAACAGAACCACTTAGCCACCAGGGTGTTACTGACTGCCATAAAGTATGATTTAAAGGACAACGCCATCTCCATCAATTTTCCTCCCGCACTTCCCCCCGTCAATCCCTCAATTGGCCTTCATTAAATTAAACATGGAGAACAAATCATTTGCACAGATCCCTCATCTAAGAAAAAGGCCTCATCTTACAATACTGGAAACAGTGGCTCCAAGATGACAGTTGCCCCTCTTAATATCTAGGAGGACAGTGGCTCCAAGATGACAGTTGCTCCTCTTAATAACCAGGAGAGCAGTGTCTTCGATATGATTAATAACCAGGAGGACAGTGGCTCCAAGATGACAGCTGCTCCATTAATAACCAGGAGAGCAGTGGCTTCAAGATGACAGCCGCCCCTCTTAATAACCAGGAGGAGAGTGGCTCCAAGATGACAGCTGCTCCATTAATAACCAGGAGGACAGTGGCTTCAAGATGACAGCCACCCCTCTTAATAACCAGGAGGAGAGTGGCTCCAAGATGACAGCTGCTCCATTAATAACCAGGAGGGCAGTGGCTCCAAGATGACGGCTGCTCCATTGATAACCAAGAGGAGAGTGGCTCCCCGATGACAGCTGCTCCATTAATAACCAGCAGGAGAGTGGCTCCAAGATGACGGCTGCTCCATTGATAACCAGGAGGAGAGTGGCTCCAAGATGACAGCTGCTCCATTGATAACCAGCAGGAGAATGGCTCCAAGATGCCATCTGCTCCTCTTAATAACCAGCAGGAGAGTGGCTCCAAGATGACAGCTGCTCCATTAATAACTAGGAGGAGAGTGGCTCCAAGATGACAGCTGCTCCATTAATAACTAGGAGGAGAGTGGCTCCAAGATGACAGCTGCTCCATTAATAACTAGGAGGACAGTGGCTCCAAGATGACAGTCGCTCCTCTTAATAACCAGGAGGACAGTGGCTACAAGATGACAGCTGCTCCATTGATAACCAGGAGGAGAGTGGCTCCAAGATGACGGCTGCTCCATTGATAACCAAGAGGAGAGTGGCTCCCCGATGACAGCTGCTCCATTAATAACCAGCAGGAGAGTGGCTCCAAGATGACGGCTGCTCCATTGATAACCAGGAGGAGAGTGGCTCCAAGATGACAGCTGCTCCATTGATAACCAGCAGGAGAATGGCTCCAAGATGCCATCTGCTCCTCTTAATAACCAGCAGGAGAGTGGCTCCAAGATGACAGCTGCTCCATTAATAACTAGGAGGAGAGTGGCTCCAAGATGACAGCTGCTCCATTAATAACTAGGAGGACAGTGGCTCCAAGATGACAGTCGCTCCTCTTAATAACCAGGAGGAGCAGTGGCTCCAAGATGACAGCTGCTCCATTGATAACCAGGAGGAGAGTGGCTCCAAGATGACAGCTGCTCCATTGATAACCAGAGGAGAGTGGCTCCAAGATGCCATCTGCTCCTTGAATAACCAGCAGGAGAGTGGCTCCAAGAGCATCTGCCTCATAATAACAGCAGGAGAGTGGCTCCAAGATGACAGCTGCTCCTTTAATAACAGGAGGAGAGTGGCTCCAAGATGACAGCTGCTCCTTTAATAACCAGGAGGAGAGTGGCTCCAAGATGACATCCGCTCCATTAATAACCAGGAGGAGAGTGGCTCCAAGATGACAGCTGCTCCATTAATAACCAGGAGGAGAGTGGCTCCAAGATGACATCGCTCCTCCTTAATAACCAGGAGGCAGAGTGGCTCCAAGATGACATCCGCTCCTCTTAATAACCAGGAGGACGGTGGCTCCAAGATGACATGCTCCTGTTAATAACCAGAGGAGAGTGGCTCCAAGATGACAGCTGCTCCATTAATAACCAGGAGGAAGTGGCTCCAAGATGACAGCTGCTCCATTAATAACCAGGAGGAAGTGGCTCCAAGATGACAGCTGCTCCATTAATAACCAGGAGGAAGTGGCTCCAAGATGACATCCGCTCCCTTAATAACCAGGAGGGCAGTGGCTCCAAGATGACAGCTGCTCCTCTTAATAACCAGGAGGAGAGTGGCTCCAAGATGACAGCTGCTCCATTAATAACCAGGAGGAGTGGCTCCAAGATGACATCTGCTCCTCTTAATACCAGGAGGAAATGGCTCCAAGATGACAGCTGCTCCATTAATAACCAGGAGGAGAGTGGCTCCAAATGACATCTCTCCATTAATAACCAGGAGGAAGTGGCTCCAAGATGACATCTGCTCCTCTTAATAACCAGGAGGAAGTGGCTCCAAGATGACAGCTGCTCCATTAATAACCAGGAGGAGAGTGGCTCCAAGATGACAGCCTCTCTCTTAATAACCAGGAGGGAGTGGCTCAAGATGACATCTCGTCCCTTAATAACCAGGAGGCAATGGCTCCAAGATGACAGCTGCTTCTCTTAATAACAGGAGGAAGTGGCTCCAAGATGACAGCTGCTCCTCTTAATAACCAGGAGGACAGTGGCTCCAAGATGACAGATCGCTCCATTAATAACCAGGAGGAGAGTGGCTCCAAGATGACATCTGCTCCTTTAATAACCAGGAGGACAGTGGCTCCAAGATGACACCGCTCCTCTATATAACCAGGAGGACAGTGGCTCCAAGATGACAGCTGCTCCATTGATACCAGGAGGACAGTGGCTCCAAGATGACAGCTGCTCTCTTAATAACCAGAGGACAGTGGCTCCAAGATGAAAGCTGCCCCTTAATACCAGAGGTGTGCTCAGATACAGTTGCTCCCTTTAATACCCCAGAGGAGTGGCTCCAAGATGACAGCTGCACATTGATAATCAGGAGGGCTCCAAGATGAACGCTCCATAGATAACCAGAGAATGGCCTCCAAGATGCATACTGCTCCATATCACCAGGAGGAGAGTGGCTCCAAGATGACAGCTGCCCATTAATAACTAGAGGAGAGTGGCTCCAAGATGACAGCTGCTCCACTCTAATAACAGAGAGGAAGTTGGCTCCAAGATGACATCCGCTCCTCTTAATAACCAGAGTAGAGTGGCTCCAAGATGACATCTGCTCCATTAATAACCAGGAGGAGAGTGGCTCCAAGATGACAGCCGCTCCTCTAATAACCAGGAGGGCAGTGGCTTCAAGATGACACCGCTCCCTCTTAATAACCAGGAGGGTGGCTCCAAGATGACATCCGCTCACCCTTAATAACCAGGAAGGCAGTGGCTCCAAGATGACAGCCTCTCCTTTAATAACCAGGAGGAGAGTGGCTCCAAGATGACAGCTGCTCCATTAATAACCAGGAGACGTGGCTCCAAGATGACATCCGCTCCCTTAATGAAACCAGGAAGAGTGTGCTCCAAGATTGAAAAGCATGCTCCATCATTATAACCAGGAGGAGAGTGGCTCCAGATGACATCCTGCTCCCTTAATAACCAGGAGGGCAGTGGCTCCAAGATGACAGCTGCTCCATTATAACCAGGAGGAGAGTGGCTCCAAGATGACATCTGCTCCATTAATAACCAGGAGAGAGTGGCTCCAAGATGACATCTGCTCCCTTAATAACCAGGAGGAGAGTGGCTCCAAGATGACAGCTGCTCCTTAATAACTAGGAGGGCAGTGTCTTCAGATGACAGCCTGCTCCCTCTTAATAACCAGGAGGAGCAGTGGCTACCAAGATGACATTCGCTCCTCTTAATAACCAGGAGGAGTGGCTCCAAGATGAAGCTGCTCCATTAATTAACCAGGAGGAGAGTGGCTCCAGATGACAGCCGCTCCTCTTAATAACCAGGAGGGCAGTGGCTTCAAGATGACAGTTTCTCCCCTTAATACGCAGGAGGGCAGTGGCTCCAAGATGACAGCCATTCCTCCTAATATCAGGAGGGTAATGGCTCAAAGATGACAGCCGCCCCTCTTAATATCCAGACGGACAGAGCACCAAGATGGCAGCCACCCCACTTAACAACAAGGAGGGTGGTAGCCCCAAGATAACTGACATCCACTCCTCTTAATAACTAGGAGGACAGTGGCACCAAGATGACAGCCGCTCCTCTTATTCTCCAGGAGGACAGTGGCTCCAAGATGACAGCTGCTCCTTTGATCACCAGGGGGCCATGGTTCCAAGATGACAGCTGCTTCTCTTAATAACCAGGAGGACAGTGGCTCCAAGATGAAAGCTGCTCCTCTTAATATCCAAGAGGTCAGTGGCTACAAGATTACAGTTGCTCCCTTTGTGGCGCCCCGCAACGAGTGCGTCACAGGAGGGTATTGCAGCCAAGACAGTAGCAGCAATATTCTCCGACTCAGCAATCACACGGTTAACTCAGAGATCCATACCCTACATGCATCACCTAGCATAGAGGGCCAATCAGGGTCCTGGTGGGTGGAGTGTAGTGGTAGAGTGTAAGGAGAAGTCGAAACAGCAACGTAGGAGAAGGAAGCAGGTTCTCCAGCTCTGCAACCTAAGAGAGGGGGTTGCACAGTTCCGTGCGGCCCCCTGGCCAATTCTCCTGGCCATCACCCTGGTTGAGCACCATTATTCCCGGTGCCCTAACAACCGATCATCGGGCATCAACATGCGGGTCCAATATCACCCTGTGCCCATCTACAGCCGGTTTGCTGGTACCGAAGCTGGGAGTCGTTTATCACTTCTATGCGAACCAGAGGAGTGGAGGGACTGCTTTACAGGAGCACCCCACCACCGCCACACACACAGTCTAGCCAGCGGTGTACCCACCAAAGGACCCAAGGCTCCCCAAAGCATCCGGAACGTATACCCCGGATAGGGCATTCAAGCAGCATCCTTGTACCCGATCTGGCATTCCTGGGCGACAACGGCATCATAAATAGTTAGAATGGAGGAACACCGCGGATCTCTGAGAATCACTGGTCATTGCTGAGTCCACCCGGTCCACTACCCACCACTGTATGCCATGTACTGCCTGCTGGTTACAGTAAAGAACCCGTTACAGAGACTTACAGTATCCGTGCCTTCTTATGAACTGTCTATCCGTATACTAAGGTAACCGCAGCTGCCTTAGAACATCTTGTGCAGCTTCAGGCTCCGGGGATCACCGCTCAGTCTGTGGGGAGCGTTCCATCTTGCTGCATTCCATCCCCCGGAGGCCCTGCAGCGCCGGTAAAGTTACCGGAACACTCATAGGTGGCGTCACGAAACAAATTAACCCCATATCTGTTCAACCCACGACGTCTCTTTTGATCTGTACCACCGGGCCCCACTACCGGCAGGCACGGCACCCCGTGACAAGGAGGAAGACGAAACGCCTGTCCAACCGGAGTCCTGGCCACGGTGAGTCACCCTTAATACCCAGGAAGGCAGTGGCTCCAAGATGACAGCCGCTTCTCTTAATAACCAGGATGACAATGACTCCAAAATGACAGCAACTCCTCTTACTATCCAGAAGGAGAGCGGGTCCAAGATGACAGCCGCTGCTCTTAATATTCAGGAGGGCAGTGGTTCCAAGATGACAGCTGCCCCTCTATCTATCCAGAAGGATAGTGGCTCGAAGATGACAACTGCTCTTCTTAATATTCAGGGGAACAGTGGCTCCAAGATGACAACCGCTCCTCTAAATATCCAGGAGGGCAGTGACTACAAGATGATGGCTGCTCCTCCTAATAGCTGGTGTGCAGTGACTACAAGATGATGGCTGCTCCTCCTAATAGCTGGTGTGCAGTGACTACAAGATGATGGCTGCTCCTCCTAATAGCTGGTGTGCAGTGACTACAAGATGATGGCTGCTCCTCCTAATATTCAGTAGTACAGTGGATTCAAGATGACAGCCAACTCCTCTTGATAACCAGGACTGACATTATTATGTGGGGGCACAGTGGGGTATTACTATGTGGGGGCACAGTGGGGGTATTACTATGTGGGGGCACAGTGGTGATATTATTATGTGGGGGGCACAGTGGGGGTATTATTATGTGGGGGCACAGTGGGGGTATTATTATGTGGGGGCACAGTGGTGATATTATTATGTGGGAGCACAGTGGTGACATTATTATGTGGGGGGCACAGTGGGGGTATTATTATGTGGGGGCACAGTGGTGATATTATTATGTGGGGGCACAGTGGTGATATTATTATGTGGGAGCACAGTGGTGACATTATTATGTGGGGGGCACAGTGGGGGTATTATTATGTGGGGGCACAGTGGGGGTATTACTATGTGGGGGCACAGTGGGGGTATTACTATGTGGGGGCACAGTGGTGATATTATTATGTGGGAGCACAGTGGTGACATTATTATGTGGGGGGCACAGTGGGGGTATTATTATGTGGGGGCACAGTGGTGATATTATTATGTGGGGGCACAGTGGTGATATTATTATGTGGGAGCACAGTGGTGACATTATTATGTGGGGGGCACAGTGGGGGTATTATTATGTGGGGGCACAGTGGGGGTATTACTATGTGGGGGCACAGTGGGGGTATTACTATGTGGGGGCACAGTGGTGATATTATTATGTGGGGGGCACAGTGGTGGTATTATTATGTGGGAGCACAGTGGGGGTATTATTATGTGGGGGCACAGTGGTGACATTATTATGTGGGGGGCACAGTGGGGGTATTATTATGTGGGGGCACAGTGGTGACATTATTTTGTGGGGGGTATTATTATGTGGGGGCACAGTGGGGTATTATTATGTGGGGGGCACAGTGGTGGTATTACTATGTGGGGGCACAGTGGGGGTATTATTATGTGGGGGCACAGTGGGGGTATTACTATGTGGGGGCACAGTGGGGGTATTACTATGTGGGGGCACAGTGGTGATATTATTATGTGGGAGCACAGTGGTGACATTATTATGTGGGGGGCACAGTGGGGGTATTATTATGTGGGGGCACAGTGGTGGTATTATTATGTGGGGGCACAGTGGTGGTATTATTATGTGGGAGCACAGTGGTGACATTATTATGTGGGGGGCACAGTGGGGGTATTATTATGTGGGGGCACAGTGGTGACATTATTTTGTGGGGGGTATTATTATGTGGGGGCACAGTGGGGGTATTATTATGTGGGGGCACAGTGGTGGTATTACTATGTGGGGGCACAGTGGGGGTATTATTATGTGGGGGCACAGTGGGGGTATTACTATGTGGGGGCACAGTGGGGGTATTACTATGTGGGGGCACAGTGGTGATATTATTATGTGGGAGCACAGTGGTGACATTATTATGTGGGGGGCACAGTGGGGGTATTATTATGTGGGGGCACAGTGGTGACATTATTTTGTGGGGGGTATTATTATGTGGGGGCACAGTGGGGGTATTATTATGTGGGGGGCACAGTGGTGGTATTACTATGTGGGGGCACAGTGGTGACATTACTATGTGGGGGGCACAGTGGTGACATTATTATGTGGGGGCACAGTGGTGACATTATTATGTGGGGGGCACAGTGGGGGTATTAGTATGTAGGGGCACAGTGGTGACATTATGTGGGGGGCACAGTGGTGACATTATTATGTGGGGGCACAGTGGTGACATTATTATGTGGGGGCGCAGTGGGGGTATTATTATGTGGGGGCACAGTGGGGGTATTATTATGTGGGGGCACAGTGGGGGTATTACTATGTGGGGGCACAGTGGGGGTATTACTATGTGGGGGCACAGTGGGGGTATTACTATGTGGGGTAGTAAGAGGAGCCCTGTATTGTATCATACAGCAGGGGCAGTTTCAGGGACACATACAGCAGCGGCGGCTCAGTATTGGGGCCTCAGTAGGATGAGGAGTTTGTCCAGTTTGGGAATAGATGGGGACGAGGCTGGAAATGTGAGGAATCCGAGGTGTCTGTGTTATAATCGATGTAGATGGCTGGAGAAGTTGTCATGTCGGTCTGGGGACCTAGAATGGGGCAACATAGAGGACCAGAATGGAGGAACAGGATGGGAGACATTATTAATATAGGGGGGCCAGAATAGAGGAACATACATATTTGTCTATGGTGGCAAGTGGAGATATATTTACTGTGGGGACCAATTAAGGGACATTATTACTGCTGTAATATAATTTACTTTTGAAAATACTGTTTCCCATGAGGGGAATGAAAGGGAGGTCTTGTTACTGTGCGAGGCGCTTTTTTTGTCATCTGATGTAGTGTAGAAATCTTGGGAAAAGTGTGGAATGTGATCTGGAAGTGATCAGTAAAGGTACCTTTACACGCCACTACAGAAGGTTAGAAACAACCGGGTGTCTCACGTGCACGAGCATGCACCAACGGTTGCTAACGTTACCCGATACCGCCTTTACACGTCGCTACAAGGTGTTCTACAGAAGGTTTAATCTATCTCTGGAGGCACCGCCGGGTGCCGCAGGTTACTTTCTGTAGAGCACCGTCCCTCATTTACACGCCACTACAGAGGGTAATATGGGAGGACCTGGGGCAGCAGGGACAACACATAGGCGTGCCAGAGTTGTGGATTACGAGACGCTCGTACGATGATTGGACAATGCAATAGCATCATGATTGGCCAGCCAGCGCAGGAGGCTGCCTAATACATGACGCTATAGCAATTGTGTAGTGTGACTGGTCAGCTCCTTAAATATGCCGCCCTATGCAGCGACAACCAATCGTAAGGCAGGAGCTTCCTCCAATGATTGCTGAAGGGGGGCGGTATCCCGGAGGCTGTGTCACGCCCCAGGGAGTTAACTAGGTGATGAAAAAACCTTATCGTACCTTATTTAGACGCCGCTACCATCGGGTTGAAATCAACCTGTTTTAGAGCACTGCTCCGAAACAGGTGCCGAAAGTGATGGGTGGCAACAACCTACTTTACACGCCGCTACCTCGGGTTGATTTGACGGTGCAAGATACATTTGTCTCCGAAACCCGGTTGTTTTCAACCTTCTGTAGTGGCGTGTAAAGGTACCTCTACAGATAATTGTGTTATTTTCTGCAGAGATAAGTCCTGGCCAGAAGACGTGATATCGGTCTGCGACAGATGAAGAACTTCACCTAGAGACATCACTGGTGAGTATCTGTATTACCTATACACATACACTGACACTATACACAGAGCTTCTGTGTATAATGTCACTGGTGATGACTATAACCTGTACACTGACACTATATACAGAGCTCCTGTGTAAAATGTCACCGGTGATCATTGCATTACCTGTACACCGACACTATATACAGAGCTCCTGTGTAAAATGTCACCGGTGATCATTGCATTACCTGTACACTGACACTATATACAGAGCTCCTGTGTATAATGTCACCGGGGATCATTGCATTACCTGTACACTGACACTATATACAGAGCTCCTATGTATAATGTCACCAGTGATCACTGTATTACCTGTACACTGACACTATATACAGAGCTCCTTTGTATAATGTCAACGGTGATCATTGCATTACCTGTAGACTAACACTATATACAGAGCTCCTATGTATAATGTCACCGGTGATCACTGTATTACCTGTGCACTGACACTATACATAGAGCTTCTGTGTATAATGTCACCGGTGGTCATTGTATAACCTATACACTGACACTATATACAGAGCTCCTGTGTATGTCACCAGTGATCATTGTATTACCTGTACACTGACACCATATACAGAGCTCCTATGTATAATGTCACCTGTGACCACTGTATTACCTGTGCACTGACACTATATATAGAGCTTCTGTGTATAATGTCACTGGTGATGACTGTGTAACCTGTACACTGACACTATATACACAGGAGCGCTGTATAATGTCACCGGTGATCACTGTATTACCTGTACACTGACACTATATACAGAGCTCCTGTGTAAAATGTCACTGGTGATCATTGCATTACCTGTACACTGACACTATATACAGAGCTCCTGTGTATAATGTCACCGGTGATCACTGTATTACCTGTGCACTGACACTATATACAGAGCTCCTATGTATAATGTCACCGGTGATCACTGTATTACCTGTGCACTGACACTATATACAGTGCTAACAGGTATTTGTATATAGCTAAAGGGTGGGTGGGCCCCTGGAGTCAGTTTCTCTGGTGGGCCCCAGACACCCCAGTCCGGCGCTGACCAGGAGGGCAGTGGCTCTGAGATGACAGTCGGACTACATTACAATATATAATACTGGGGCTTACAGGTAGCTAGAAAAATGACCTACACTTTTTTGAAACTATATGATGGTTGATGATGTTAGAACCCAACATCATGGGGGTCTCAGGTGGGGGTCTAGTTCCTGAGTGTCACGATTATTGCTCAGAACACTTGACACGCTGTGCTCAGAAACAGGAGAGCTCTATAGTAATGTGATCATCAGTGTTAGTAACCGGACCTGGGGCCATAAAATCAGCTGTGCTGCACAGAAATGGGCAAGATAATGACAGATAAGCAGGATGATTGTTTTATCAGCCCAAAAAGACACTGAAGTAATCCAGTAGAAGGAGAGAAATGCAGAAAAAGTTAATACAGTTAATCACACATCTAATATACATAGCAGCTTCATCAACACTACAGCATTCCTACTGCAATGACAATACAGTTACTGAACACTAGATGGCAGCAGTGCACCAGTAATACATATCAGGGGGATCACAGCAGCAAAAACAATGAGAACCTCATACATCAGCAGGTGCCAAAGTGATCACAGTCCAAAATATGGGGCACAGATCCCCCCTCCCCTAAAACTAAGGGATCCATCATTTTTAGGAATCTGAAGAATCTTGTATAAATTATTATGATTATTTCTCATCATTCCACAGTGAACGCAGCTGTTATTGTCCTATCAGAGTTACAGATTAGATGAGCGGAGAGAAAAGTGCTGGAACGTCTGAATCCCTACAGCTGTGCCCCCTTACATGCAAGTTCATCATAGAACCTCCTGTATTATACTCCAGAGCTGCACTCACTATTCTGCTGGTGCAGTCACTGTGTATATACATTACATTACTGATCCTGAGTTACCTCCTGTATTATACTCCAGAGCTGCACTCACTATTCTGCTGGTGCAGTCACTGTGTACATACATTACATTACTGATCCTGAGTTACCTCCTGTATTATACTCCAGAGCTGCACTCACTATTCTGCTGGTGCAGCCACTGTGTACATACATTACATTACTGATCCTGAGTTACCTCCTGTATTATACTCCAGAGCTGCACTCACTATTCTGCTGGTGCAGTCACTGTGTACATATATTACATTACTGATCCTGAGTTACCTCCTGTATTATACTCCAGAGCTGCACTCACTATTCTGCTGGTGCAGTCACTGTGTACATACATTACATTACTGATCCTGAGTTACCTTCTGTATTATACTCCAGAGCTGCACTCACTATTCTGCTGGTGCAGTCACTGTGTACATACATTACATTACTGATCCTGAGTTACCTCCTGTATTATCCTCCAGAGCTGCACTCACTATTCTGCTGGTGCAGTCACTGTGTACATACATTACATTACTGATCCTGAGTTACCTCCTGTATTATACTCCAGAGCTGCACTCACTATTCTGCTGGTGGAGTCACTGTGTACATACATTACATTACTGATCCTGAGTTACCTCCTGTATTATACTTCAGAGCTGCACTCACTATTCTGCTGGTACAGTCACTGTGTACATACATTACATTACTGATCCTGAGTTATCTCCTGTATTATACTCCAGAGCTGCACTCACTATTTTGCTGGTACAGTCACTGTGTACATACATTACATTACTGATCCTGAGTTACCTCCTGTATTATACTCCAGAGCTGCACTCACTATTCTGCTGGTGCAGTCACTGTGTACATACATTACTGATCCTGAGTTACCTCCTGTATTATACTCCAGAGCTGCACTCACTATTCTGCTGGTGCAGTCACTGTGTACATACATTACATTACTGATCCTGAGTTACCTCCTGTATTATACTCCAGAGCTGCACTCACTATTCTGCTGGTGCAGTCACTGTGTACATACATTACATTACTGATCCTGAGTTACCTCCTGTATTATACTCCAGAGCTGCACTCACTATTCTGCTGGTGCAGTCACTGTGTACATACATTACATTACTGATCCTGAGTTACCTCCTGTATTATACTCCAGAGCTGCACTCACTATTCTGCTGGTGCAGTCACTGTGTACATACATTACATTACTGATCCTGAGTTACCTCCTGTATTATACTCCAGAGCTGCACTCACTATTCTGCTGGTGCAGTCACTGTGTACATACATTACATTACTGATCCTGACTTTCCTATGATCTCGGTCGCTCTGCAGGATTTATTCTCTGACTGTAAATCTTGATACTAATATTATAATGTAATGTAGTTTTTCTACCAAACCCTGTGTTGCAGTTTTCATTCTCCACCACTAGAGGGCAGTCTGTGCTTTGAGCATCAGGATAAAAAAAAATGTATCCTTTTACTGACCTGCGACCCTTTCACATCAGCGTTTTTTTGAAATCGCGGCAGATGCGGTGAAAAAAACGCATCTGCCGCGTTTGCCGCATAACGGTTCCACTTGCGGCACGGTTGCGGTTTTTTCCATAGGAAGTATAGGGGGACTTGCGGCAGATGCGGCAAGTGCGGTATTGCACTTGCGGCAGGTGCGGCAGAGAAAAAAAACCGCAGTCAGCAGCCTTATGGAGACACTGCGAAAACTACAAATTAAAAGGTTGTAAGGAATTTACACATGGTAGGATAGGATACATGTATCAGTATACACTATATTTCATATTAGGATTAGATACACATATCACCTGACAGTATCACACAGGATAGGATTAGCAGAGGATTAGATACACAGCTCAGCAGACAGTATCACACAGGAGAGGATTAGATACTCGGCTCACTATGTCTGTGGGAGAATTTGCTTTCAGTTCCTGACTGAGCTCTGAGCATTTGGATTCAGTAAAGAGCAGACCTGATCCATGAGAATGAGACTGTCATCCTCCCAGCTGCTGCAGCAGCTCTTTAAGAATAGAGAAGGAGTTTGTCACTGAAGGCAAAAATCTACTCATTCTCTCACTTGAAGCCTCCTGTTCTCTTCTTGGAATTCTATTAACTGAGCAAAGATGACATATCACATCCCAGCTGCTGCAGAACCTCTTTTTGAGATATAATATTTCTTATTACATGGATAGGTGCTCTTATGGAAGAGAGACCTTCTTAGCAGTCACAGTTGAATGCTAAGTCCAGCAAAGTCGATTATATGAGAAATATAAATATTCACGTAGGCGCTAATATTTATGCAAGTAATATGATGGAGGGAGACGAGAGAGGCTGACAGCTGCCACAGAAGATACCACTCCCCCCTACTGTGGCCGCCGCACTCGCTGAGCATTGTGATTAATACGGATCTCACAAAGTTCCTTTGAACAGTCATTAAGGGTTGAGTTTGTCGATTAAAGGCAGCGCGCTCCTTTCATGTCTCGGCGCCCCTGGTGCTCCTCTGTCTCCCATCCGTCCTCTCTCCGCTCCTATTTCTTCTATGTAGTTTTGAAACAAAAAAAGTTATCCCAATAAAGACTCAAAGCGGGAGGCGAAACGCGTCAGCACCACCGGGGCATGGAACCAAAGAGGGCGCTCCTCAGGTGGGCAGGACAGTCCGGAGCCACATAGGACAACCAGGATCTCCGAATCCTCCTTCAGGTGTGATACAATGTAACCGAGGATCGAAACGCGTTAAAGAGGTAAAGCGTGAAATGATTTAGTGGCTAAATATATCATGAAAAGAACTAAAGTGGAGCGTTACAGGGATTTCATGTAAATGGGAAATCACTAATGATGATGTGACCTGCGGGAGATCAAAAACACTGATGGCTGCCAGGGGAACAGTGGTTAAAGACGTCAATTTGCCGGCCCAGTTACCGAGCATCTGTCATCTAGGAGGTGATTTACCGGATAAACCAAGATTAAGCCACTGTATAAAGGATGCTTACAATTGTGGTCTTCAATGCTGAACGGCTCAGTTGGGTCAGTGGGTGCACTAAGGCGTAGGTCAAGGTGAGCAGCACGGACTACAGGAGCCGATACAGCAGAGATGAAAAGGTTGGTCACCACGTGCAACAGTGAGGATCGGTAGAGCTGGATGTCCTGGAGGATATCTCAGACAGCACCTTGATATAGCAGAGCCAAGAGTGTAGATAGCACCTTGATATAGCAGAGCCAAGAGTGTAGATAGCACCTTGATATAGCAGAGCCAAGAGTGCAGACAGCACCTTAATACAGCAGAGCCAAGAGTGCAGGCAGCACTTTGATATAGCAGACAAGAATGCAGACAGCACCTTGATATAGCAGAGTCAAGAGTGCAGACAGCACCTTGATATAGCAGAGCCAAGAGTGCAGAGAGCACCTTGATATAGCAGAGTCAAGAGTGCAGACAGCACCTTGATATAGCAGAGCCAAGAGTGCAGACAGCACCTTGATATAGCAGAGCCAAGAGTGCAGACAGCACCTTGATATAGCAGAGCCAAGAGTGCAGACAGCACCTTCAGATAGCAGAGCAAAGAGTGCAGAGACCACCTTGATATAGCAGAGCCAAGAGTGCAGACAGCACCTTGAGATAGCAAAGCCAAGAGTGCAGACAGCACCTTGATATAGCAGAGCCAAGAGTGCAGACAGCACCTTGATACAGCAGAGCCAAGAGTGCAGACAGCACCTTGATATGGCAGAGTCAAGAGTGCAGACAGCACCTTGATATAGCAGAGCCAAGAGTGCAGACAGCACCTTGATATAGCAGAGCCAAGAGTGCAGACAGCACCTTGAAATAGCAGAGCCAAGAGTGCAGATAGCACCTTGATATAGCAGAGCCAAGAGTGCAGATAGCACCTTGAAATAGCAAAGACAAGAGTGCAGACAGCACCTTGATATAGCAGAGCCAAGAGTGCAGACAACACCTTGATTAGCAGAGCCAAGAGTGCAGATAGCATCTTGAAATAGCAAAGACAAGAGCGCAGACAGCACCTTCATATAGCAGAGCCAAGAGTGCAGACAGCACTTTGATATAGCCGAGACAAGAGTGCAGATAGCACCTTGATATGGCAGAGCCAAGAGTGCAGACAGCACTTTGATATAGCCGAGACAAGAGTGCAGATAGCAAGGTGATATAGCAGAGCCAAGAGTGCAGATAGCAAGGTGATATAGCAGAGCCAAGAGTGCTGACAGCACCTTAGAAGAGTAGTGCCAAGAGTGCAGATGGTGCCTCGATATAGAAGATACAAGAGTGCAGACAGCACTTTGATAAAGCACAGCCAAGAGTGCAGACAGCATCTTGAAATAGCAGAGCCAAGAGTGCAGACAGCACCTTGATATAGCAGAGCCAAGAGTGCAGACAGCACCTTGATATAGCAGAGCCAAGAGTGCAGACAGCACCTTGATATAGCAGAGCCAAGAGTGCAGACAGCACCTTCAGATAGCAGAGCAAAGAGTGCAGAGACCACCTTGATATAGCAGAGCCAAGAGTGCAGACAGCACCTTGAGATAGGAAAGCCAAGAGTGCAGACAGCACCTTGATACAGCAGAGCCAAGAGTGCAGACAGCACCTTGATACAGCAGAGCCAAGAGTGCAGGCAGCACCTTGATACAGCAGAGCCAAGAGTGCAGGCAGCACCTTGATATAGCAGAGCCAAGAGTGCAGACAGCACCTTGATACAGCAGAGCCAAGAGTGCAGGCAGCACCTTGATATAGCAGAGTCAAGAGTGCAGACAGCACCTTGATATAGCAGAGCCAAGAGTGCAGACAGCACCTTGATATAGCAGAGCCAAGAGTGCAGACAGCACCTTGAAATAGCAGAGCCAAGAGTGCAGACAGCACCTTGAAATAGCAAAGACAAGAGTGCAGATAGCACCTTGATATAGCAGAGCCAAGAGTGCAGATAGCACCTTGAAATAGCAAAGACAAGAGTGCAGACAGCACCTTGATATAGCAGAGCCAAGAGTGCAGACAACACCTTGATTAGCAGAGCCAAGAGTGCAGATAGCATCTTGAAATAGCAAAGACAAGAGCGCAGACAGCACCTTCATATAGCAGAGCCAAGAGTGCAGATAGCACCTTGATATGGCAGAGCCAAGAGTGCAGACAGCACTTTGATATAGCCAAGACAAGAGTGCAGATAGCAAGGTGATATAGCAGAGCCAAGAGTGCAGATAGCAAGGTGATATAGCAGAGCCAAGAGTGCTGACAGCACCTTAGAAGAGTAGTGCCAAGAGTGCAGATGGTGCCTCGATATAGAAGATACAAGAGTGCAGACAGCACTTTGATAAAGCACAGCCAAGAGTGCAGACAGCATCTTGAAATAGCAGAGACAAGAGATCCCTGCAGGGGATTGCCACAGGTCCCACCAATGCAGGGAGGGATGTACACCTTGGCACACACAGCATCCAACACCTTCCACCCCAGACCTGGAGGGGGAGCCCCACTGGCTGCCCTTAAGTCAGATCCCCTATAAAGATCCAGGCCTAAGGGGAGGAGTCAGTTAGTTCCAGTCAGTCAGCCAGTGAGTAATCGGTTGGAGGAAGTGAAGGAGCTGGTTGCTGGGACCAAGCCAGGCCCAGAACCAGGAAACCTGACCCAGCTGTGCAACGCCCTAGGGAGAGGGACGGAGGCCAGTGGAAGAGGTAGGAAGAAAGAAGAAGGGAACCTACCTGGTATCCCTTTAGCCCACCCGGACACCGGAGTCCAAACTTGCTATTCATCTAAAGTGTAGCAAAGAAAGCCCGGACAGACCAGGAGGATCTAGTCCCCCTGAAGTTACACCAAATGAGACACCAAACCTGACCAAGTATAGGACTATGGGCCAAGAGGAGAATAGAGATCCCCACAGAGAGGTCCTCATTGTCGGATGTGGAGTAGTACCCTGAGAGGGAGAAAGAGCGGCAGGTTCAGCTCCAGGCAGAGCTTACCCCAATTACTGCACAGTAATAGAGGAGGCCTCACAACTCTCCAAGGTGAACGTCCCAAGCTGCACCGAAACCCGGTTACTCTCCCGGACTGTACCTGTTACCGGACATCTGTAAAAGGTACTGAAACAGAGACTATTAGTGTGTGTGTGTGTCTGCTTCGCCGCCGCCGCCGCCTGCATTTACATTACCTCAGCGGCCGGCCGCAGGGCTGGTAACCCTATTACCAGGTACCACAGGTGACGTCACGTTACCATCATCATCACCCCCACCCCACCATTGAGGGTCAAGGGCATGGAATCAGGAACCGACCAGCTGTGATCCCAACTGAAGTAACCACCTGTGCCGGTACCTGAGTACCCCCTACTCTGTCGACCGACTAATTTCTGGCGTCACGAACAGGATCCCGTGCCCGGTAAAACCAGGTACTGTGTGCTTAAACTTGTTTGTGAACTGTAAAATCGGGCCGCCATTACTGCGCCACAGAGCGGGAAGAGCGTCGCGGCTAGAAAAGAGCGCAAAGATAAGCCCCGCCCCTCTACCCTGCCGGAGAGCACCGAAGTGCAGTGTCTAGTTCCGGAAATACCCGAGGTGCTCCACTCCCCCTGTAAAGCCGCCGACTACCGAAAAGGTTTACCTCAGCGGCTGGCAGCGGGTAACTAGGGGGACACCACCATGAGTGAAGCGAACGATGCACAGGTCCCTGACAGAAGGGATGTCCGGAACACAGCTGGTGTGGGAGCCGCAGCACCCGGAGCAGTGGCCCCGATAATGCCAATGACCTTGCCGTACATACCGGGCGCAAAATGGTTGCCTACCTACGAGGGTAAACCCGGTACCTTAGCAGCCTTCAGACAAAAGATGTGTGCAATGCTGGACATGTATGCAATAACAGGAAAGCAGCGAGTTGCCGTTGTGCTGGGACAATTAACAGGCGCAGCGGAGCTGGAGGCTGAGTCCTGCAGTGATGCTGACAGGGACTCTGCTGCTAAAGTGTTTGATAAGCTCAAAACTGTCTTTGAAAAACGCACACAGTGTGAACTGAGGATGCTGTTCAACCAGTGCAAGCTAAGACCGCAGGATACCATCAGAGACTATGCCCTGTGTTTACAAGGGGCACTCCGGTCCTTAAAACAGGTAGACCCGGCAAGTGTAGAAGATGAAGATAAAATGCTTGCAGAACAGTTTATGAATGGACTGAGGTCAGACTACCACCGCCAGCAGATACATGTGGGTCTGAGATCATCCTGATGTGAACTTTAATGCTTTAAAAGACCGAGCTATAACTGTGCTACAAGACCCAGTGCCTGCAGAACCTGCAACCCAATCCTGGCAGGTTAACACCTCTCTAATAGACTTTAAATCTGTTTCCAAAGACTCTACAAAACGGCAGGGCAAGCTGTAGCAAATAACTCTGATGATAACCTACGTAACCAGGTGCTGCAGCTAACCAAAAATATGGACTATGTGTTAAAGCTCTTGCAAACTACGCCTGGGGCACCACCACCAAGTAAAATCCAGCTAGCCGATTGCCCTGAGGATGTTCCATGGATGAGGAGGAAGAACAAGTCGCCCGTTCAGGGGACCGACGCACCATTCCAACGCAGAGCCAGGGACTACACAGATTCTTCAGGACAACCCATGTGCCTACGCTGCAACAAACTAGGCCACTTTTCAAGAGGATGTCCTTTAAACCTGAGATTCCTGGGTCCGAGGGCCAGCTCCCGGGAGTAGGATGACCGGGCCCGTATGACTGGCGTAATCGGTACGTGGGAGGCCGTCCGTACCTCAACATTACGTTAGACGGAATCCCCACATTGGCCCTACTGGACACCGGGTCGCAGGTTACCACCATCCCACATATCCTTTATAAACACTTTTGGTCTGATGATGATCTTAGACCCTCAGACCCTAACTTTGTCATTCTAGCAGCTAATGGGCAACCACAGACTCCGGTGGGGTTCAGAGAAGTGACACTAAAGCTGGGGAGGGTGGAGTTAAAAGGCCAAGGGTTATTTGTGGTTGAAGATAATCCTAATAAAAAATGCCCCTACATGATTGGTACTAATGTGATTGAAAACTGCCTTGGAGAAGTGTTGTTTTTCCTCCGACAGATTTCTCAGACTGCTAGATATGGGCGGACGAGAGTCATCCAACGAGAAATCCCTGCCCTCATCCACAAGCAACAGGTAGATGTGTCTGGGGCAGAGATTGGCAGTGTACGGGTAACAGACCCGGTTCCCATTGTGTTACCACCGAAAAGTGAAATGATGATATGGTGTCGAGCAGCGATAGGTCGCAGAGGACAGGAATACCAGGCAGTTGTAGAGCCGGTATATTCAGAACACAGACCTACACTACTGACAACCAGAGGGGTGAGAGGAGTTGGTGTAAGGAGCTGTCCAGGGAGAGCAAAATCTTGGCCAATAGGTGACCCCACGGCCAGGAGGCCTACAGCACTTATGACCGGTAGAGGCCCCTGAGGTACCTAGGACTCCTACGTCGAAGCACCCGTAGTAAGTGTTTGTTGTGCTTTGAATTTTTAGGCCATGTGCACACGTTCAGTATTCGATGAGTTTTTTACCTCAGGATTTGTAGACAAAACCAGCAGTGGAGCAATCAGAGGAAAAGTCTAATAGACACACATCATCACTTCTGTATTGATCACCCACTGCTGGTTTTGGCTACAAATCCTGAGGTAAAAAACTCATCAAATATTCAGCGTGTGCACGTGGCCTTAAGCCTACAGAGACTTTACCTGTTTTTGAACTTTTTATAATTTAAAAAAAGTGGACCATTGCCACAGGACTGGTGGTGGCAAAAATACTTTAAACAGCCGAAACAGAGACTATTGTGTGTGTGTGCCTGTTTCTCTGCCGCCGCCTGCAGCATTCACAGCAGAACCGCTACTACTACTCCCCTCATCCACCCCGCTGCCCTGAGGTAAAGCTCCACCTGTGGGGAGCTGTACTACCAAAGCTGTATTCACATCACCTCAGCGGCCGACCGCAGCACTGGTAACCCTATTCCCAGGTACCACAGGTGGCGTCACGATACCATTCCCCATCATCATCACCCCCGCCATTGAGGGTCCAGGGCATGGAACCGGGAACCAACCAGCCGTGATCCCCACTGAAGTAACCACCTCTCTCGGTATCCGAGTACCCCCATCTCTGTCGACCGACACTATAGCACCTTGGAAGAGCAGAGCCAAGAGTGTAGACATCACTTTGAAATACAGAGTCAAGAGTGCTGACAGGACCTTTTGACTGCAGGGCAGTGTATGTAGTCAGGTATATTTGTGCAGCGGAGTGGAATGTGTAGACAGCACCTTGGAACAGCAGAGCTGTGTAGACAGATGGTTCCCTAGATACAACTGAGCCAAAAGTGCAAACAGACATTTAGAAGCAGCTTCCTGGCCCCTGCTGTGAGGTCGCTGATCGGTACAAATCATTCAGGACCATTTTTTGGTCCTTGGTCTCCCACTGGTCAGCGCGCATCACTGTGTGTGACAGCGAGAGACCAATAATCAGCGACCTCCCAGCCAATGCCCAGCACCACAGATTAGATGCTGTGCACTGGTAACCAGGGTAAATATCGGGTAGCTAAGCCGCACGCTCTGCTTAGTTACCCGGTGTTTACCCTGGTTACCAGCGATGTTGCTGCTGACTGGTCGCTGGTGAGTCTGCCTGTTTGACAGCTCACCAGTGAGACTTTCCAGCGATCCCAGCCAGGTCGGATCGCTGGTGTGATTGCTGGAAAGTCTCAGCGTGTAAAGGGGTCTTTTGACAAGTAGACAGGAAGGTGCTCTGATAGCACAGATCTGAGCGAGCAGTTAGCACTTTAGAATCAGAGAGCGTCATGTAGAGCAAGAGTTAACTCATTCATATTAGAAGAGCCTGTTCCAACACTAAACAGTATAAGTCAATTCATCCCGTGTTCCAGCTCATCTCAATCTACAGTTCATCCTTAGTTTTCCAGGTGCTGTCAGTATGTGATTACAGCTAGTTAGTGGGATTTATCTGCTTTTATATCAGTAGTTTTGTCTTTTTTTTAATCTCTATCTACGATTAAGACTCAAAACCCGTCAGTATTTGTCATGTTACTACTTTAATGAACTCACAGTAAAGAACTATTTGCTTTGCTGCATTAAAACGCTGTTCTCATTACTTTGAACAAAGCTGCTTGACAGGTCACGATCCTTATCCGTGCACTGGAAGTCCCAGGGACCAGAGTGAATCACACATGTATTGGATGGGGTGAGCTGTATCCACAAACTGCATTGCAATCACTATAGGATGACAGCTTACTGTAGCACAACAAGGTGCAGACAGCACCTTGGAGTAGTAGAGGTGAGTTGGTAGACATACATCTTGGTGTAACAGAGCTGAGTGTGTAGAATTAATTTGATCCTGTGGCCCTGTGCTTCCTTCTCTACCGAGCCACAGCAGGTTCAGTACTTGTCCAAGTGCTGAATATCTTTCACCTTAGTTTCTTTCTTTTTAGTCAGCAGGTGTTTCCACTTTCCACAGACTTCATTTAGTCTGCCCTATCACATTGCGGGTGCGGCTATTTATACCTTCCCCTTGCTGATCTTCTCTGCTGGCTATATTTCTAAGTGGATCCTGCTTGGAGTTCCAGCCATACTGCGAATGATTTATGCCAGTCAGATGGAGACTAGCTAGTTTTATTACCTTTGCTGTCTAGTCTGTCTATCTTTCTCCTTTCTTCTGCCTAGGGTTAGGGAATAGGAGGCTTTCCTTTCTTGCAATGATACCTTACTCTTTCCACGCTGTATTGATGTCTTATATTTTCTCACTTAGGACCTCATCTATCTCTGCACACCTTCCTTACTCACTCAGGGTTATAGGGCTTTGCACCTCCCATTGGTTTCCTAAGCAGGCACAAGGAATGCTCAATGGTCTTTCAGGCAGCCAGGTCCGAGTTGTCATCTCCTACCGTAGTTTATGGTCAATACTGTTCCAGCGAGTGCAGGAGCCACCAGGGACTGTGCAGCTAGGAACCTTAGTCTGTACCGAAACTGCTTGTGTTGGGTGCAGATGTTTTGAGATCGGCTCTATTTTCCCGTGTGAGCTATCACAAGTATTGCTGAGAGGGCAGACAGGCACTTGAATTAACAGAGCTGAGTGTGCGGACAACACTGTAGCATTGGAAAAGCAGAGCTGATAATTACTTTGATGTAGCAGATCTGAGTGTGTGCACAGGGCCTTAACACCCTTTGTAATAACTGTAGCAAAACTGAATCAGCCAAGTGTCTATGTCCAGAGAAAGCACCTCATAGCAGAGGTACCTTAATACCCAAAGGGTCATGTTGTCTCTTGCATGGGCCTTAAAATGCTTAGGGATGTGATATTAGAGGTGTGTGTTGGTTACCATCATGCATGAGACCAGAGAGCCTTCCACCAGGCAGAAAAGACATACGGACAGGACCTGGAGCCACGTAAGGTGAGTGCACTAACATTCCATAATGCCATATGTTCCTGAACATTCAGTATGTAGGTGAGGGACATTCTCTCCCAATATGTCTCCAGGTAGGTTTTTTTCTCATCCAGGGTTACCACAAAAATTGAAGAATTTCTATGCTCACATGTATCAATGTAGCATTAAGACTCCATCCCAGGTCAGGAATCTTCATCAACTTCTCATCCGTAGCCTTATTCTCTATTTTTGGTCAAGGCTCCATCACAAGTTGGTTGGCCCCATCACGGCTTAGTCCGGGTTCTGGTTGCATCATTGAATCTCCACGTTTGGTCTTAGAACTTCCTAAAAATGTTATCAATATTTGCCTGGCCCATTATCATTCTACCTTATCCATCTAAACAATTGTCCATATGTTGGCCGGAAACGACTTTGAGGTTCTGTCACCAATCAGGTTGCCAATTTTAGAGTTTTGTCCAAAACGTTCCTTGAGGCTCGGTCATAGGTCAGATGTCCCCATCTCATAATCTATAATTCCAATTTTAACCATTAAGGCCTCATCAACGTACTTATCCTTAAGGCTCATTCACATGTGGTTTACACGTCAAATTGCTCCTCCAAAGCCTAGGCAAGGTAAGGTTTGCGCCATCAAATTTCCATTTTTTGGCTCCGAACTTCCTAATAATTATTACGGTTATTTTTGTACCGTCAAGGCTGGTGTCACACTGTCTCCATCAGTGTGAATCCCATCACAAACTGGATGTATCTGTTTCAGTTTTTGGCCCCATTGACCTTCAAGGGAGCCGGAGACACTTGCGGGTGCATCCGGTGTAATCATTGTGGGGGAAACCGAGGGCTGGCGGTGCTTTTCCTAGTGTGAAACGAGCCTTTCTTTTAACAACTTGAGGTTCTACCGCAAAACAATTTGGAGGTCGTCTTGTTCCATCAAGGCTCAGGTTCAGTTATTTCTGGTCGCTCAATACAATTTTTCATATTTACCAACTTTTGTGTTTTAAGGCTGGAAATCTCCTCATTGTGCCATAACAGGTCAGGCTGCTTCATCCATATTTTTTATTGACCAGAAGGTTCCTCGGGGCTCCATCGTTGGTTAGTTTTGGCCATGTCCAGTGCCATCGTTGGCTAGTTTTGGCCATGTCCAGTGCCATCGTTGGCTAGTTTTGGCCATGGCCAGTGCCATCGTTGGTTAGTTTTGGCCATGTCAGTGCCATCGTTGGTTAGTTTTAGCCATGTCCAGTGCCATCGTTGGCTAGTTTTGGACATGTCCAGTGCCATCGTTGGTTAGTTTTGGCCATGTCAGTGCCATCGTTGGTTAGTTTTAGCCATGTCCAGTGCCATCGTTGGCTAGTTTTGGCCATGTCCAGTGCCATCGTTGGCTAGTTTTGGCCATGTCCAGTGCCTTCGTTGGTTAGTTTTGGCCATGACCAGTGCCATCATTGGCTAGTTTTGGCCATGTCAGTGCCATCGTTGGTTAGTTTTGGCCATGGCCAGTGCCATCGTTGGTTAGTTTTGGCCAAGTCCAGTGCCATCGTTGGCTAGTTTTGGCTATGGCCAGTGCCATCATTGGCTAGTTTTGGCCATGTCCAGTGCCATTGTTGGCTAGTTTTGGCCATGTCCAGTGCCATCGTTGGCTAGTTTTGGCCATGTCCAGTGCCATTGTTGGTTAGTTTTGGCCATGGCCAGTGCCATCGTTGGCTAGTTTTGGCCATGGCCAGTGCCATCGTTGGTTAGTTTTGGCCATGACCAGTGCCATCATTGGCTAGTTTTGGCCATGGCCAGTGCCATCGTTGGCTAGTTTTGGCTTTGGCCAGTGCCATCGTTGGCTAGTTTTGACCATGGCCAGTGCCATCGTTGGTTAGTTTTAGCCATGTCCAGTGCCATCGTTGGCTAGTTTTGGCCATGTCCAGTGCCATCGTTGGCTAGTTTTGGCCATGTCCAGTCCCATCGTTGGCTAGTTTTGGCCATGGCCAGTGCCATCGTTGGCTAGTTTTGGCCATGGCATCGTTGGTTAGTTTTGGCCATGTCCAGGTTGTATCTTCATCTTTCTTATGATCGCTCCTCCCAAATGCTTCATCAGATGCTGCATGTAAGTAGGGCTGTGGAGTCGGAGTTGGTGTCCATTTTGGTGGAGACAGAATGAGATTCATAGAAATGGAGGAGTCACAGTCGGATTTGGAGTTGAAGGCTTGGCTTGCCGACCTGGAGTGTCACAGTCCTCAAGGAGAAACCTCACCCCTTAGATCCCTTAGTTTCCTCTTGAAACTCTAGGCTTCATCACAGTTCAGTTGGCGAGTCTATTAGTCCCTCAAACACATTTTGGTCAGTCTGTCCAGCCATATGAAGTGCTCGAAGTGTCCTGCCTCACCCTGACCGATGAAGGGGTGAGACAGATCAAGCAGGTTGAGGTTAAACACCCAATCCTTTTATTCTTCAAGGAGACTGGTCACCATCAGAGCTGTCGGACATGGCATCTCTCCCTCCATCCTCAATGACAACATGAATGCTCGGCCTACGTGACCATAGGTGTCTGGGAGTGCGGATATATGGCAGTTGGGTGTACGTTGGCTGACAGCTATCTAGTCTATCGATATGCTTTGGCATGGTTTAGGTTGCATCTTCAATGCTCTATATTAACGGTTTGTAAACCTCCGAAAGGCTTAATCACTAGCTCATTTGCCCAATCAAGGCTTAGTCTCCATCAACTTTTGGTTGCAAATTTCCTCAACGCTCCATTACACATCAGGTCCCATCACCAACTTTACATTTTAGTCTCAGGTCTCTTTGGCCCCTTCAAGAGTCAGGTGCGGTTCTGTCGTTTGTCCGATTGCTTGGTTAACTTTCCATTTTTGAGGACCTTTCCATCTGAAACCTCCTCAAGGCTCCATCACCAGTCTCTGGTTTTTCCATCAAGTCTATAAATCATGATTCTCTTCACTTGCTTAATCAACTTTCCACCTTTGGTCCAGCTGCATCCCCTATATTGTAAAATTACCCATCCTGGATCCAGAGGTGTCTTCAATCTTCAAAATCAAGATGCTCTTCTTGACGTTGTTCTTTATGAACCTCTTTGCCAGTCCCCACAAGGCTCATGTCAAGAGTGTATTGCACCCTAGGGAGATCGTTGATAAGTCTGGGACCTAAAGGTTACAATAATGTATGGATCGCAGGTCTATAACGCATTTTAATGTATATACTTTCTTTTGTTGCTGCAGGGGTTAAGGACTTTTTCCTATGTGGTTGTTCTTTGTAGCCTTAATTTCAGGTGTAGTTTTGTGACCACTCCCCTCCGCTATAAAGAGTCAAGTGTCTTATCAGCTGACACAGGTGTTAGAATCTCATTCGATGTGCTGACCACTTTGAAGTAGCCTGTCTCTGGAACTAGCTGTGGTGTTATTACAATTGCATCGGCAATGCTTTGCTGCCATTGAGTTTAATGTTAGATCCTTTTGTGTCTATTTTCCATATGTCTGTCTCACTTACCTTGTGTTGTATTACTGTAGAGGTGAGACAAGTGTCCTCGACGTCCTGCACACTAACCGGGGCAAGTCCAGGGCAAGTAGGGGTTTAGGCATGTGACGGTGATGGGTGGAAGGACCCGTATAGGGACATTGGGGAGCTCAGGGTTCAGCCTCAAGTGAGTGTCAGGAGGTGACCCTTCTCCCTATCACCAGGGCTTTCCTTGTATTCCATCCCCATTGTCACCCATGTCTTGAGCGTCCGTACGCCCCGGTGTGACAGCTCTGTCTTGGGTCATGACATATCATGACACAATAGTCAGATTATGATATTCAGCTTGCCTGGCTCCCGTGATGATAGATAATTTTTCAGAGTGGAATCAATGAAATTTCTAGACAATCAGGTGCCAGAATAAATAATCATTACAGTCAGGGCCCTGTAATATCACTTGATGAGGCAGAATAATATTCATTTCAGCACATTAAACACAGACAGGGTGGTTTATGTCGCCATTAATCTGGGGTGGATATCATTCTTCTGGTGATGACTGCGGCTGTCGGAGCAGATCCTAATCCGGCACAATAGAGAGCTGCCCCTGAATCACCGTGACATTATATGGAGAAGATACGAGGAGCTCCTCCATCCTCCATCATCACCGGGAGCAGGAGTGACATTAATGATCCGCAGTAATGGATGGAGCCATCATTTACTGTACAATACGAGGTGGATGACTGGAGACGCTCAGCAATAACCAACATATGGCACAGACCAGAAAGAAAGAAAGAAAGAAAGAAAGATGGCCCCGATCAGAGGAGGAAGGTAGAAGGGAAAGAGCGTAAAAGTGTGGAGGAAACGCAGCAGCGATCAGAGAAGGTCTGAGGTATATATGATAAGGACATAAAGGAAACGGAACAACGTATCACATATCTATCTGCTGTCAGTCTGATCTCCATCTTATCTTACTTTGCTTAATCTCTTTTATTTATTTCCTTTCTCTCTTTCTTCTTTTTTTTCCTCCCTCCTTCCTTCTTTACTGTCTTCCTTCTCTTCCCCTCTGCCTTCCTCTTCTTCCCTTCTTTCCTTCCTTTTCTTCCCTTCTGCCATCCTTCTTTCCTTCCTTCTCTTCCCTTATGTCTTCCCATTTCCCTTTCTTTCCAACCCTCTGCCTATATTATCTTCCCTTCTGTCTTCCTTCTTTTCTTCATTCTCTTTCCTTCTGCCTTCCTTTTCTTCCCTTCTCCCTTCCTTCTTTCCTTTCTTCTCTTCTACTTTCATTTTTTCATTCCTTGCTTTCCCTTCTACCTGCATTCTTTCCTCCTTGTCTTCCCTTCAATCTTCCTTCTTTCCTTCCTTGTCTTCCCTTCTGCCTTCCTTACTGTTCTGCCTTCCTTCTTTCTCTTTCATTTCTTCTCTCCCCTTCTGCCTTCCTTGTCTTTCCTTCTGTAATGTCTTTCCTTTATTTTCTTCCCTTCTACCTTCCTTCTCTTCTGCTGTGCTTTTTTCCTTCCTTCTCTTCCCTTCTGACTTACTTCTCTTCCCTTCTACCTTCCTTCTTCATTTTCTTCCCTTCTGCCTTCCTCCTCTTCTCTTCTTTTCCACCTTTCCTTCCTTCTGCCTTTCCTCTCTTCTTTCCTTCCTTCTATTCCCTTCTGCCTTACTTCTCTTCTTTCCTTCCTTCTCTTCACTTCTGCCTTCCTTCTATTCCCTTCTGCCTTCTCTCCCCTTCTGTTTTTCTTCCCTTCTGCCTTCCTTATCTTCTCTTCTGTTTTCCATCACTTCTTTTCTGCCTTCATTCTCTTCCCTTCTGCTTTACTTCCCTTCTGACTTCCTTCTCTTCCATTCTTTCCTTTTCTTCCATTCCTTCCTCCTCTTCTTCCATTCTTACTGTCCTTCTCTTCCCTTCTACCATCCTTCTCTTCCATCCTTTCCCCCTTTTCTTCCATTCTTACTGTCCTTCTCTTCCCTTCTACCGTCCTTCTCTTCCCTTCTGCTCCAGAACCATCCATCCTCTGGCCGGTATTATTGGAGCAGTGACCAATGTTAGCAGTAGCGGTGTGATGTGATGGAGGAGCACCAGAGAACATTGTGCCTCCGCCGTCCTCCCGCTCTCGTCAGGGTTGGGCCTTCATACAATCTGCTTTTGGTATACTCTGAGGATAAGTAGATATGAGTGAAGGGCAGACCCGTCCTTCTGTTGTAGAGCGGGATGATGAGTTTGTTCTTGGAGACACTTTCTTGCGGGGTCTTGAGTCTTGGAGCTTCCGGGAGATGATGACTCATGTAGAATATTCTGCAGTGAATCCATCATCTCCGGAGCTCACGTGTCCAGCGCTGAATCCATAGACCTCTCGTCACCATAGAACCCTATCCCCGTCACTGGGTGAGCCGCCATCCGCTGTCCATCACAGATGAAGAACACGGATAAATCCAGCACCGGCCTCATACATCTGTCCACACCGCTAATCTCTCCATGTGTCACCGGAAATATCATCAATATTAATAACAGCGGAGAACAGAATATATCTATACTTCTAATATCTGTAATATCTGTCTGTGGAATCATCTCCATCAACGGAACTCAGATTTATCATATATCTACGTCCAGCTTATCTATCTACTAAATCTTATCTATCTATCTGGCTGTCTGTCTGTCTGTCTATCTCTCCTATCTACTAGATCTAATTCCTATCTATATATCTAATTCCTATCTATATATCCTTCTATGTACAGTTGTGGCCAAAAGTATTGACACCCCTGCAATTCTGTCAGATAATACTCAGTTTCTTCCTGAAAATGATTGCAATCACAAATTCTTTGGTATTATTATCTTCATTTAATTTGTCTTCAATGAAAAAACACAAAAAGAATTGTCCTAAAGCCAAATTGGATCTAATTCCACCAAACATAAAAAAGGGGGTGGACAAAAGTATTGGCACTGTTAGAAAAATCATGTGATGCTACTCTAATTTGTGTAATTAACAGCACCTGTAACTTACCTGTGGCACCTAACAGGTGTTGGCAATAACTAAATCACACTTGCAGCCAGTTGACATGGATTAAAGTTGACTCAACCTCTGTCCTGTGTCCTTGTGTGTACCACATTGAGCATGGAGAAAAGAAAGAAGACCAAAGAACTGTCTGAGGACTTGAGAAACCAAATTGTGAGGAAGCATGAGCAATCTCAAGGCTACAAGTCCATCTCCAAAGACCTGAATGTTCCTGTGTCTACCGTGCGCAGTGTCATCAAGAAGTGTAAAGCCCATAGCACTGTGGCTAACCTCCCTAGATGTGGACGGAAAAGAAAAAGTGTCAAGAGATTTCAACGCAAGATTGTGCAGATGGTGGATAAAGAACCTCGACTAACATCCAAACAAGGTCAAGCTGCCCTGCAGTCCGAGGGTACAACAGTGTCAACCCGTACTATCCGTCGGCGTCTGAATGAAAAGGGACAGTATGGTAGGAGACCAAGGAAGACCCCACTTCTTACCCCGAGACATAAAAAAGCCAGGCTGGAGTTTGCCAAAACTTACCTGAGAAAGCCTAAAACATTTTGGAAGAATGTTCTCTGGTCAGATGAGACAAAAGTAGAGCTTTATGGGCAAAGGCATCAACATAGAGTTTACAGGAGAAAAAAAAAAGGCATTCAAAGAAAAGAACACGCTCCCTACAGTCAAACATGGTGGAGGTTCCCTGATGTTTTGGGGTTGCTTTGCTGCCTCTGGCACTGGACTGCTTGACCGTGTGCATGGCATTATGAAGTCTGAAGACTACCAACACATTGTGCAGCATAATGTAGGGCCCAGTGTGAGAAAGCTGGGTCTCCCTCAGAGGTCATGGGTCTTCCAGCAGGACAATGACCCAAAACACACTTCAAAAAGCACTAGAAAATGGTTTGAGAGAAAGAACTGGAGACTTCTAAGGTGGCAGCAATGAGTCCAGACCTGAATCCCATAGAGCACCTGTGGAGAGATCTAAAAATGGCAGTTTGGAGAAGGCGCCCTTCAAATATCAGGGACCTGGAGCAGTTTGCCAAAGAAGAATGGTGTAAAATTCCAGCAGAGCATTGTAAGAAACTCATTGATGGTTACCGGAAGCGGTTGATCGCAGTTATTTTGGCTAAAGGTTGTGCAACCAAGTATTAGGCTGAGGGTGCCAATACTTTTGTCTGGCCCATTTTTGGAGTTTTGTGTGAAATGATCAATGTTTTGCTTTTTGCTTCATTCTCTTTTGTGTTTTTTCATTGAAGACAAATTAAATGAAGATAATAATACCAAAGAATTTGTGATTGCAATCATTTTCAGGAAGAAACTGAGTATTATCTGACAGAATTGCAGGGGTGTCAATACTTTTGGCCACAACTGTATATAATCTATCTATTATCTAATTTTTCTATAAATCTATTTATCCATCCTTCTATCTATCTATCTATCTATCTATCTATCTATCTATCTATCTATCTATCTGTGTCAAAAGTAGAAAATGAGCAGCACCACTAATGATAGAAGAGTATCAATGGGGTGCTCACCATGCCAACAAAAACAGTATTTAAGGGGGGAAAAGATATTGGCATATGCAGGGAGCACACCACAATATAATTGAATGTAAAAGAACAACAAAGTTTTATTAAACAACTGTGAGACATACAACATAAAATCACTTAAAATAAACATACAATAGACATGGGGCCTGTGACGAAATGGACCCTTTAATATATAATGTAGGAGGATTTCTTATTCATCCAGACATATCATATTGCATTTTGGTTTGTAAACTTGTAATGGCCAAGGAGAATTTCTTACAGTATTGTCATAGATTTCTGTGGTTAAAGTTTAGCTTGGTAATGTAATTATCTAACTTGTTTGTCATTGAAGGCCAGAGAACTTAATTATGCTAATCATCCATTGTCTATTACCCTGTGAATGTTGATTGAGGCTCCAGCCACTATTGTGTTAATGTCATGGTGTGCAGACTGATTGTCTCAGACTAACATTCCATTGTATCACTGCTAGCAATTGGATCAGCATTTGGATTGCAATAGGACTAAAATATGTTAAATGAGGATTGGAGTTCAGCCAATGAAAAGACTGTGTTATTGCACCAATCATGACGTCCCCAATATCCTACAATGAGGGCTGAGGGTATATAAGGAGGACTGTTCACTTTGACCAGCAGATTGGAGTTAGATTCTGTCTAGTGGCCTCAGTCTAGGGATTTTCGGTCCCGGCTAGAGGTCACTGGATTGGATACAGGCAGCTAATCTAGGGTCTTCGGATCCGGTTAGCGAGCCATAACCCCAGGCCTAGGCATTTCGGTGCCGACCAAGGGGATCAGAACACGGACTACGGAACCACAAGGACTTCAGTATCGGATTATCGGATTCGGCTGTGATAAAGACTGCACAAGATACATAAGGACAAGGAAGCAACCCAGGTTGGGACGAAACAGTCACCTGGCTACAGACTTTGCCGTGCTACATTCTAAACCCTGGTGAGCCAGCGGACAGCCAGGTAAGTAGAAAGACCTGTAAGTGATTAATATATGCACATAATTACTCAGTTATGCACAGTTTACAAAGGAGATTAGTAGATACAACCACTATTATGCACAAGATAAATAAACAAGCAGTTAGGTCAGTGGCACCAACCAAGGTAACACAGCAATATCAATAGTCTATGAAGGATGTGTGCAATTGCAGAGGAAAAAACTTGCACTAATCCACATATAAGTATCTGACAATCTATAGGTCAATCTAATCCTATAAATCCAAGGACCATATGTGGAAGTAACTCAGCTTGTGCAGCAAGAGTAATGAGCGGCACAAGGAGGCACATTTCATAGAACAATCATGGCAAGTGGCACATCACCTAACCCAGTGAAATGAGGAATCCCATCAGTCAAAGTCAGAGTCAAGTGGGGGCCCCCACGTCGCCCTCCCTCTATCTATCTATCTATCTATCTATCTATCTATCTATCTATCTATCTATCTATCTATCTATCTATCTATCTATCTATCCTTCCATTCGTCTATTCCTCCATCATCTATCTATCCATCTATATAATAAATAGGGGATTCACATAATGCTGCATGAACCAGTCACCAGCCAGGATCTGTACAAGGACAGATAAAGTGCTATTATGTGCATGGAGGGTGCAGATCGATGATACAAGGGACCAGATGTGGAAAAGAGCAGAAAAGGAATAGATAAGTGAGGTTAGGTGATACACTAGTTTAAGAACTACATTTTTAGGGCCCGCTTAAAACTGTGGTTATTGGCAGTCAATCGAACTGTCCTGGGTAGCGCATTCTAGAGAATTGGTGAAGCTCATGAGAAGTCTATGAGACGTGAGTGGGAGGTTCTGATTATTGAGGATGACAGTCTTAGGTCATTAGTGGAACAGAGGGCGCTTGTAGGCTCATAAACAGTGATAAGAAGGAAATGTAGGGGAGTGCAGAACTGTGGAGAGGATGGGGAGGGTGATAGACAGAGATGAGGAGGAGATGTAGGGTGGGGCAGCACTGTGTAGGGGATGGGTAGGGTGATAGACAGAGATGAGGAGGAGATGTAGGGTGGGGCAGCACTGTGGAGAGAATTGGTAGGGTGATAGAGATGAGGAGGTGATGTAGGGTGGGGCAGCACTGTGTAGGGGATGGGTAGGGTGATAGAGATGAGGAGGTGATGTAGGGTGGGGCAGCACTGTGTAGGGGATGGGTAGGGTGATAGAGATGAGGAGGTGATGTAGGGTGGGGCAGCACTGTGTAGGGGATGGGTAGGGTGATAGAGATGAGGAGGTGATGTAGGGTGGGGCAGCACTGTGTAGGGGATGGGTAGGATGATAGACATAGATGAGGAGGAGATGTAGGGTGGGGGCAGCACTGTGGAGAGGACAGGTAGGGTGATAGAGATGAGGAGGAGATGTAGGGTGGGGCAGCACTGTGGAGATGATGGGTAGGATGATAGACATAGATGAGGAGGAGATGTAGGGTGGGGGCAGCACTGTGGAGAGGATGGATAAGTTGATAGAAATGAGGGGAAGAGGAAGAACAGTACAGAACTGTGGAGAGAATGGGCAGGTGATAGACAGAGATAAGGAGGAGATGTAGAGTGATGCAGAATTGTGGAGAGGATGGGTAGGGTTATAGACAGAGATGAAGAGGAGATATAGGGTGATGCAGAACTGTGGAGAGGATAGGGAGGTGATAGACAGAGATGAGGAGGAGATGTAGGGCAGTGCAGAACTGTGGAGAGGACGGGTAGGGTTATAGACAGATGAGGAAGAGAAGTATGATACTGCAGAACTGTGGAGAGGACAAGTAGGATGATAGACAGAGATGAGGAGGAGAAGTATGATACTGCAGAACTGTGGAGAGGACGGGTAGGGTTATAGACAGAGATGAGGAGGAGAAGTATGATACTGCAGAACTGTGGAGAGGACGGGTAGGGTTATAGACAGAGATGAGGAGGAGAAGTATGATACTGCAGAACTGTGGAGAGGACAAGTAGGATGATAGATAGAGATGAGGAGGAGATGTAGGGCGGTGCAGAACTGTGGAGAGGACAAGTAGGGTGATGAAGAGGAGATGTAGGGTGGTGCAGAACTGTGGAGGGCTTTGTGGGTGAGAGTGATAACTTTATATTGTACTCTGTAGCGGATGGGCAGTCAGTGCAATGACTGGGACAGGGTGGAGGCATCAGTTTAGTAGCTGGAGAGGAATATGATCATGGCTGCTGCATTCAGGATGGATTGGCGAGGAGAGACTTTAGATAGAGGGAGACCGATGAATAGAAAATTGCAGTAATCCAGACGAGAATGAATAAGGCTGGCTTCACACCACGATTTTTCCCTGTCAGATTCTGTCCGGTGTTTTGCAGGAAGCACCAGACAGAACCTGACAGCCCCGGACAAACAGAACCAGAGGGAAAATCTGCCCTCTGATTCTGTTTTTTGCTGGATCAGCGGCTGCCGCTGTCCAGTGCTGAAATTTCAGCATGGCGGCTGGAGGGAAGCTAGCCACGGTGTTAAAATTTCAGCGGTGGCTCTTTCAGATGCGCTGTCCAGGTGCCGAACGTGCTCGGCTTGAATTTCAGAGCCGCCGCTCTTATAGCACCCGGCGTCTGGGAACCGGATCGTTTTTCTGCCAGCACCTGCGTGATCCGGCACCCATAGACTCCCATGTCATGAAGTCTATGGCCTTAGTTAGAGTTTTTGAAAAGTCAAAGGTGAGAAAAGATCAAATTCTAGAGATGTTTTTGAGGTGTAGGCGACACGAGTGAGTGATAATAATGCAGGGGTGATGTCAGGAGACGATGTGTATAATTGGTGTCTTCAGCTTAGAGATGGTACTGAATAGCTAATCTACAATTGGTTTTTCCAATAGGGACAGTGTATAAACAGAAGAGAAGGGGATCTATTACTGAACCCTGAGGAACCTCGACAGTAAGAGGAGAAGACCTAGGACTGAACCCTGAGGAACCTCGACAGTAAGAGAAGAAGACCTAGGACTGAACCCTGAGGAACCTCGACAGTAAGAGGAGAGGACCTAGGACTGAACCCTGAGGAACCTCGACAGCAAGAGGAGAGGACCTAGGACTGAACCCTGAGGAACCTCGACAGTAAGAGGAGAAGACCTAGGACTGAACCCTGAGGAACCTCGACAGTAAGAGGAGAACACCTAGGACTGAACCCTGAGGAACCTCGACAGTAAGAGAAGAGGACCTAGGACTGAACCCTGAGGAACCTCGACAGTAAGAGGAGAACACCTAGGACTGAACCTGAGGAACCTCGACAGTAAGAGAAGAGGACCTAGGACTGAATCCTGAGGAACCCTGACAGTAAGAGGAGAGGACCTAGGACTGAACACAGAGGAACACAGACAGTAAGAAGAGAAGACCCAGGACTGAACCCTGAGGAACCTCGACAGTAAGAGAAGAAGACCTAGGACTGAGCACTGACGAACCTCGACAGTAAGAGGAGAAGACCTAGGACTGAACCCTGAGGAACCTCGACAGTAAGAGGAGAAGACCTAGGACTGAACCTGAGGAACCTCGACAGTAAGAGGAGAAGACCTAGGACTGAACCCTGAGGAACCTCGACAGTAAGAGGAGAAGACCTAGGACTGAACCCTGAGGAACCTCGACACTAAGCGGAGAAGACCTAGGACTGAACCCTGAGGAACCTCGACAGTAAGAGGAGAGGACCTAGGACTGAACCCTGAGGAACCTCGACAGCAAGAGGAGAGGACCTAGGACTGAACCCTGAGGAACCTCGACAGTAAGAGGAGAGGACCTAGGACTGAATTCTGAGGAACCTCGACAGTAAGAGGAGAAGACCTAGGACTGAACCTGAGGAACCTCGACAGTAAGAGAAGAGGACCTAGGACTGAACCCTGAGGAACCCTGACAGTAAGAGGAGAGGACCTAGGACTGAACACAGAGGAACACAGACAGTAAGAAGAGAAGACCCAGGACTGAACCCTGAGGAACCTCGACAGTAAGAGAAGAAGACCTAGGACTGAGCACTGACGAACCTCGACAGTAAGAGGAGAAGACCTAGGACTGAACCTGAGGAACCTCGACAGTAAGAGGAGAAGACCTAGGACTGAACCCTGAGGAACCTCGACAGTAAGAGGAGAGGACCTAGGACTGAACACAGAGGAACACAGACAGTAAGAAGAGAAGACCCAGGACTGAACCCTGAGGAACCTCGACAGTAAGAGGAGAAGACCTAGGACTGAACCCTGAGGAACCTCGACAGTAAGAGAAGAGGACCTAGGACTGAACCCTGAGGAACCCTGACAGTAAGAGGAGAGGACCTAGGACTGAACACAGAGGAACACAGACAGTAAGAAGAGAAGACCCAGGACTGAACCCTGAGGAACCTCGACAGTAAGAGAAGAAGACCTAGGACTGAGCACTGACGAACCTCGACAGTAAGAGGAGAAGACCTAGGACTGAACCCTGAGGAACCTCGACAGTAAGAGGAGAAGACCTAGGACTGAACCCTGAGGAACCTCGACAGTAAGAGGAGAAGACCTAGGACTGAACCCTGAGGAACCTCGACACTAAGCGGAGAAGACCTAGGACTGAACCCTGAGGAACCTCGACAGTAAGAGGAGAGGACCTAGGACTGAACCCTGAGGAACCTCGACAGCAAGAGGAGAGGACCTAGGACTGAACCCTGAGGAACCTCGACAGTAAGAGGAGAGGACCTAGGACTGAATTCTGAGGAACCTCGACAGTAAGAGGAGAAGACCTAGGACTGAACCCTGAGGAACCTCGACAGTAAGAGAAGAGGACCTAGGACTGAACCCTGAGGAACCCTGACAGTAAGAGGAGAGGACCTAGGACTGAACACAGAGGAACACAGACAGTAAGAAGAGAAGACCCAGGACTGAACCCTGAGGAACCTCGACAGTAAGAGGAGAAGACCTAGGACTGAACCCTGAGGAACCTCAACAATAAGAGGAGAAGACCTAGGACTGAACCCTGAGGAACCTCGACAATAAGAGGAGAAGACCTAGGACTGAACCCTGAGGAACCTTGACAGTAAGAGGAGAAGACCTAGGACTGAACCCTGAGGAACCTCGACAGTAAGAGGAGAAGACCTAGGACTGAACCCTGAGGAACCTCGACAGTAAGAGGAGAAGACCTAGGACTGAACCCTGAGGAACCTCGACAGTAAGAGGAGAGGACCTAGGACTGAACCCTGAGGAACCTCGACAGCAAGAGGAGAGGACCTAGGACTGAACCCTGAGGAACCTCGACAGTAAGAGGAGAAGACCTAGGACTGAACCCTGAGGAACCTCGACAGTAAGAGGAGAACACCTAGGACTGAACCCTGAGGAACCTCGACAGTAAGAGAAGAGGACCTAGGACTGAACCCTGAGGAACCTCGACAGTAAGAGGAGAACACCTAGGACTGAACCCTGAGGAACCTCGACAGTAAGAGAAGAGGACCTAGGACTGAATCCTGAGGAACCTCGACAGCAAGAGGAGAGGACCTAGGACTGAACCCTGAGGAACCTCGACAGTAAGAGGAGAGGACCTAGGACTGAATTCTGAGGAACCTCGACAGTAAGAGGAGAAGACCTAGGACTGAACCCTGAGGAACCTCGACAGTAAGAGAAGAGGACCTAGGACTGAACCCTGAGGAACCTGACAGTAAGAGGAGAGGACCTAGGACTGAACACAGAGGAACACAGACAGTAAGAAGAGAAGACCCAGGACTGAACCCTGAGGAACCTCGACAGTAAGAGAAGAAGACCTAGGACTGAGCACTGACGAACCTCGACAGTAAGAGGAGAAGACCTAGGACTGAACCCTGAGGAACCTCGACAGTAAGAGGAGAAGACCTAGGACTGAACCCTGAGGAACCTCGACAGTAAGAGGAGAGGACCTAGGACTGAACACAGAGGAACACAGACAGTAAGAAGAGAAGACCCAGGACTGAACCCTGAGGAACCTCGACAGTAAGAGGAGAAGACCTAGGACTGAACCCTGAGGAACCTCGACAGTAAGAGAAGAGGACCTAGGACTGAACCCTGAGGAACCCTGACAGTAAGAGGAGAGGACCTAGGACTGAACACAGAGGAACACAGACAGTAAGAAGAGAAGACCCAGGACTGAACCCTGAGGAACCTCGACAGTAAGAGAAGAAGACCTAGGACTGAGCACTGACGAACCTCGACAGTAAGAGGAGAAGACCTAGGACTGAACCTGAGGAACCTCGACAGTAAGAGGAGAAGACCTAGGACTGAACCCTGAGGAACCTCGACAGTAAGAGGAGAAGACCATAGGAACTGAACCTGAGGAACCTCGACACTAAGCGGAGAAGACCTAGGACTGAACCCTGAGGAACCTCGACAGTAAGAGGAGAGGACCTAGGACTGAACCCTGAGGAACCTCGACAGCAAGAGGAGAGGACCTAGGACTGAACCCTGAGGAACCTCGACAGTAAGAGGAGAGGACCTAGGACTGAATTCTGAGGAACCTCGACAGTAAGAGGAGAAGACCTAGGACTGAACCCTGAGGAACCTCGACAGTAAGAGAAGAGGACCTAGGACTGAACCCTGAGGAACCCTGACAGTAAGAGGAGAGGACCTAGGACTGAACACAGAGGAACACAGACAGTAAGAAGAGAAGACCCAGGACTGAACCCTGAGGAACCTCGACAGTAAGAGGAGAAGACCTAGGACTGAACCCTGAGGAACCTCAACAATAAGAGGAGAAGACCTAGGACTGAACCCTGAGGAACCTCGACAATAAGAGGAGAAGACCTAGGACTGAACCCTGAGGAACCTTGACAGTAAGAGGAGAAGACCTAGGACTGAACCCTGAGGAACCTCGACAGTAAGAGGAGAAGACCTAGGACTGAACCCTGAGGAACCTCGACAGTAAGAGGAGAAGACCTAGGACTGAACCCTGAGGAACCTCGACAGTAAGAGGAGAAGACCTAGGACTGAACCCTGAGGAACCTCGACACTAAGCGGAGAAGACCTAGGACTGAACCCTGAGGAACCTCGACAGTAAGAGGAGAGGACCTAGGACTGAACCCTGAGGAACCTCGACAGCAAGAGGAGAGGACCTAGGACTGAACCCTGAGGAACCTCGACAGTAAGAGGAGAGGACCTAGGACTGAATTCTGAGGAACCTCGACAGTAAGAGGAGAAGACCTAGGACTGAACCCTGAGGAACCTCGACAGTAAGAGAAGAGGACCTAGGACTGAACCCTGAGGAACCCTGACAGTAAGTGGAGAGGACCTAGGACTGAACACAGAGGAACACAGACAGTAAGAAGAGAAGACCCAGGACTGAACCCTGAGGAACCTCGACAGTAAGAGGAGAAGACCTAGGACTGAACCCTGAGGAACCTCAACAATAAGAGGAGAAGACCTAGGACTGAACCCTGAGGAACCTCGACAATAAGAGGAGAAGACCTAGGACTGAACCCTGAGGAACCTTGACAGTAAGAGGAGAAGACCTAGGACTGAACCCTGAGGAACCTTGACAGTAAGAGGAGAAGACCTAGGGCTAAACCCTAAGGAATGACAAGCTTTTAGCAGACTCCTGGCATTGTGCACACTGGTCTCAGTCTTGTGGACTCTTTGCAGGATTTTATACTCTTGTGACTCTCTCTACTTTCAGCGTCTATGCAGTTTGCTGTGGGTGTCGGGTTCTGTGCACATGTTTTGCCGAAATCCCCGAACTCAGTCATTCGGAGCAGGGTCTTCGTGGATTGGTTGGATTGTCATACAATTACAGATGGCATCTAATGGTGACTCCATTAGCCGCTGATCACTGGGGAGAACATTAGGTTCAAAGACGAGATAAAAGGTGAAAGTTATTTCATGTCGCTGCTCAAAAATCATCAAAAGACGAGATTTAAATATTTAGCGGGTTCATTATATCCCATAATAGCCGCAGAGATCCCGCAGACATGTCATTAGAGGGGGATTCATGGGGGGAAGGGGAGGTCTGTACAGATCGGGGTGGCTGTATTGGCATCATGTGTAAAGGGTTAATGCTTGTGGATTTACCAGCCTAAGACCATGGTTATCTGAAATAAAGTGCGGCATAAGCCGTTATAGTTAAGGCTTCTGTGTTCGGAGCGATTGTCTGATCCTGATCGTCTATTAGACCTCACGATTGTGGGTTAAAAACTGCTTTGCTATACAGCCAGAAGGGGTTAATTGCTAGGCAATATGGGTGGCACTTATACAATACAGTGGGTACCGGGCACAGGGGGTGGAAGAGTTATGGTCATAATGACCGTGACAATACAGCCTTTTTCAATGTGTGTCATGGGTTAATGTTCTTAATTGGCCAGACATGTTGGTCTTTTATTTGATAACTCATGTTTGTTAAGTCATTGTTTCGTGCCAGTCTGTTCCGAGTCCCATTGTCCTAGTTTGTGGATTACTAATGAAATGTAATTTACCTCCATCCCCTTTTGTCTACATCATTTAGATGAAAATTATGCAGTCGGATTGAAATGACAACCAATAAGAGGACAGCCTTATCCCACCAATCCTGTAAGAATACAATATACCCTGATGTGGTGACCTGGGCTATAAAAAGGACCTGCTTTAGTCACTATGAGTTCCTATGCTATGTGGCCTCAGTCTAGGATTTTCGGTTCTGACTAATGGAGCACCAAAACTGGATTATATTCTGCAGGAATTGAGCCTAGGATTCTAGGATTCGTCTGGAAGAAACCCAGGTTGGGACAATTCAGTCACCTGGCTATAGACTTTAATGTACTCGGTCAGCTTCCTAAGCTTGCCGCTATTCCTTTCTCAGTGGGTGCCCGCCAAAAGTGGGGTGCAGCTGGATTGGCGTACTCGGCCCTGAAACCCTGAAGGCACGAATATTCTAATCCCTGGTGAGCCAGAAGAAGGGTGAAACTCTGTTGCCTGTTACATTGTGTGTTTTGCTTGGGTACAGTATATGTTATATGCCTGTTGGGTGTTCAATTAAGCCTTACCATTGCGTGGTTCCCTCACCCTATTATCTGAGTAGTGTTCTGCCCATGGGTAAGGAGTTCTGGCATTCAGTTGCGATGAGCCCTGGTCCATGCGGTTTTCCTAAAGGCGGCCGGACCAGCAAACGAGAGCACCCACTGACCCCCGGGTCTCCACAATGACTTCCCAGGATACTGGGGCTCTCAATATTATAAGGGAGCTGAGTAGGTCATACTATTTGGGTAATAATGGGCATAGGGGAAAATATGTGTAACTGGATTAAGAACTGACTCATTGATAGGAACAAACGGTAGGTACTAATGGAACACATTCAGACTGGGTCACAGGTAATGGTGGGGTACAACAGGGGTCACTTTTGGGCCCTCTTCTTTTTACTATATTTATTAATGACCTTGTAGGGGTCATACAGAGTTGAATTTTAATATATGCAGATGATACCAAACTCTGTAGCGTAATCAATACAAAGGAATATAATTTAATATTATAGAAGGACTTATGTAACTTGGAGGCTTGGGCTGAGAAATGCAAATGAGCTTTAATGGGAATAATGAGGCACTGTGTAGGTCATGTTATTGGGCACTCTGGCTGATGTATGTATGAGGGCACTGTGGAGATCATGTTATTGGACACTCTTGCTGGTATATGTATGGGAGCACTGTGTAGGTCATGTTATTGGGCACTCTGGCTGGTATATTTAATGTATGGGGGCACCATGAAGGTCATGTTATTGGGCACTCTGGCTGGTATATGTATAAAGGAACTGTGTAGGTCATGTTATTGGGCTACTTGGCTGGTAAATGTATGGGAGCACCGTGTAGGTCAAGTTATTGGGCACTCTGACTGGTATATGTATGGGGGCACCATGGGGTCATGTTTATCGGCACTCTGCTGGTATATGTATGAGGGCACTGTGTAGGTCATGTTATCGGGCACTCTGGCTGGTATATGTATGAGGGCACTGTGTAGGTCATGTTATCGGGCACTCTGGCTGGTATATGTATAGGACACTGTGTAGGTCATGTTATTGGGCACTCTGGCTGGTATATGTATGGAGGCACTGTGGAGGTCATGTTATTGGGCACTCTGGCTGGTATATGTATGGGGGCACTGTGTAGGTCATGTTATTGGGCACTCTGGCTGGTATATGTATGGAGGCACTGTGGAGGTCATGTTATTGGGCACTCTGGCTGGTATATGTATGAGGGCACTGTGTAGGTCATGTTATTGGGCACTCTGGCTGGTATATGTATGGGAGCACTGTGTAGGTCATGTTATTGGGCACTCTGGCTGGTATATGTATGGAGGCACTGTGGAGGTCATGTTATTGGGCACTCTGGCTGGTATATGTATGGGAGCACTGTGTAGGTCATGTTATGGGCACTCTGGCTGGTATATGTATGGGGCACTGTGTAGATCATCTTATTGGGCACTCTGGCTGGTATATGTATGAGGGCACTCTGGAGATCATGTTATGGGGAATAATGGAATAGTGTAAAATATCTATAACTGGGTTACAAACTGGCTCAGCAATAGGATTGTTATTAATAGAATGTCATTGGACTGGGTCACAATTAACAGCGGGGAACCACAGGGGTCAGTATTGGGCTCTCTTCTCTTTACCATATTTAATAATGACCTTGTAGGGGGCATACAGAGTAGAGTTTCAATATTTGCAGATTATACTAAACTGTCAGTTTTGCAATATCTACATTGAGTATATATATATTATTTTTATTATTATTTATTTATATAGCGCCATGGGTTCCATGGCGCTGTACATGGGTAAGGGCAGAACAAGGACGAGAACATGAATAACGACGAATAAATCATACAGGTACATTAGGGCAGATATATATATATATAATAGTCACCAGAACATGAGAACAGTTTCCTGAGTCCATACAATACTGACTGACAATAAAATACCTCACAGCTGGACGAGTGCAAAATTCATCCTTACCTTATCCAGAGAAGGAACTCCAACATGTAATATCCCACAAAACGATCCCAAAACCAGTTGGCCTTGGAGGACGGAGGCTGCAGGAAGAGGAATCAGAAATATGTGGACTCAGAATAGAGTTTTGATGCAGCTCTTGATGTGACTGGAGTATAAGGCTGGCTTCACACCACGGTTTTTGGGATCAGGTACTGTCCGGTTTCAACTGGACAGAACCTGATCCGGTTTTGCATCCTATGTATACCCATGGTGCCGGACTGGTCATATTTGGCCATCAGGTTTTGTGTATTCTGTGCCTGATCCGGTTTTGTCAGTTTTTTCATCGTCCCCAAAATCGGAGACTGCAGTGGTTTTCGGTTCTGGTTAAAAAATCAGACAAATTCGGACATTTCCGAATCCGGAGCGATCCGGCGCCTATAACATGAGAGTCTATGGATCCGTGAAAAAAATCGGATTGTTTCCTGGATCAGATTTTTTGCACATAGCATGCTTAGAAATCCTGCTGTCCAAATTTCAGCACCATGGACAGCAGTATTTCTTGCACACACTCTGAATTCATCACCAAGGACAGCGGCAGAGCAGACACAGGCAGACTTCAGCACCATGGACAGGGGCAGAACAGACACAGGCAAACTTCAGCACCATGGACAGCGGCATGGACATGGACATGGACATTTTCTTTTAAAAACGAACAGAACATGATGGAAAAACCGTGGTGTGAAGCCTCAGTGTCAAAGTGTGAGATAGGACTAGGAAAGTGTTTACTGAACCTATACAGAAGAGATTCCTGAGCTCAGGGGTAAGGACAGAGGGAGCAAAACCATTATAACCACCACTATGACTGCAGATGACAAGTGCTGCGCTACATCCACAATATGTGAGAAGAGGGACCAGACAGAGCGCCCACCCGAAAACACACAACCCCAGCACTGATACCTTGTCTGTACGGTCCTGATAAATGACACTGACGCTCTCCGTGTGAGGAAACCACAGGAAGCGGAAATATTCCGAAGACTTCAAGTGTTTGTCAAGATTATCCAGAACCTGGAACCAGAAAAGAGAAACGGTCACAACACAAAGTGCGACAACTGGGGGGAATGTATATAAGGGCAGTATTATAGTAGTTATATTCTTGTATATAGGAGCAGTATTATAGTAGTTATATTCTTGTATATAGGAGCAGTATTATAGTAGTTATATTCTTGTACATAGGGGCAATATTATAGTAGTTATATTCTTGTACATAGGGGCAGTATTATAGTAGTTATATTCTTGTATATAGGGCAGTATTATAGTAGTTATATTCCTGTACATAGGGAGCAGTATTATAGTAGTTATATTCTTGTACATAGGGAGCAGTATTATAGTAGTTATATTCTTGTACATAGGGGCAGTATTATAGTAGTTATATTCTTGTATATAGGAGCAGTATTATAGTAGTTATATTCTTGTACATAGGGGCAGTATTATAGTAGTTATATTCTTGTAATAGGAGCAGTATTATAGTAGTTATATTCTTGTATATAGGAGCAGTATTATAGTAGTTATATTCTTGTATATAGGAGCAGTATTATAGTAGCTATATTCTTGTACATAGGGGCAGTATTATAGTAGTTATATTCTGTATATAGGGGCAGTATTATAGTAGTTATATTCTTGTACATAGGGGCAGTATTATAGTAGTTATATTCTTGTATATAGGGGCAGTATTATAGTAGTTATATTCTTGTACATAGGAGCAGTATTATAGTAGTTATATTCTTGTACATAGGGGCAGTATTATAGTAGTTATATTCTTGTACATAGGAGCAGTATTATAGTAGTTATATTCTTGTATATAGGGGCAGTATTATAGTAGCTATATTCTTGTACATAGGGGCAGTATTATAGTAGTTATATTCTTGTATATAGGGGCAGTATTATAGTAGTTATATTCTTGTACATAGGGGCAGTATTATAGTAGTTATATTCTTGTACATAGGGGCAGTATTATAGTAGTTATATTCTTGTACATAGGAGCAGTATTATAGTAGTTATATTCTTGTACATAGGGCAGTATTATAGTAGTTATATTCTTGTATATAGGGGCAGTATTATAGTAGTTATATTCTTGTACATAGGAGCAGTATTATAGTAGTTATATTCTTGTATATAGGGCAGTATTATAGTAGTTATATTCTTGTACATAGGGGCAGTATTATAGTAGTTATATTCTTGTATATAGGAGCAGTATTATAGTAGCTATATTCTTGTACATAGGAGCAGTATTATAGTAGTTATATTCTTGTATATAGGAGCAGTATTATAGTAGTTATATTCTTGTACATAGGAGCAGTATTATAGTAGTTATATTCTTGTACATAGGGCAGTATTATAGTAGTTATATTCTTGTATATAGGGGCAGTATTATAGTAGTTATATTCTTGTATATAGGGGCAGTATTATAGTAGCTATATTCTTGTACATAGGGGCAGTATTATAGTAGTTATATTCTTGTATATAGGGGCAGTATTATAGTAGTTATATTCTTGTACATAGGGGCAGTATTATAGTAGTTATATTCTGTATATAGGGCAGTATTATAGTAGTTATATTCTTGTACATAGGGCAGTATTATAGTAGTTATATTCTTGTACATAGGGCAGTATTATAGTAGTTATATTCTTGTACATAGGAGCAGTATTATAGTAGTTATATTCTTGTATATAGGGGCAGTATTATAGTAGTTATATTCTTGTACATAGGGGCAGTATTATAGTAGTTATATTCTTGTATATAGGGGCAGTATTATAGTAGTTATATTCTTGTACATAGGAGCAGTATTATAGTAGTTATATTCTTGTACATAGGGCAGTATTATAGTAGATATATTCTTGTATATAGGGCAGTATTATAGTAGTTATATTCTTGTACATAGGAGCAGTATTATAGTAGTTATATTCTTGTATATAGGGGCAGTATTATAGTAGTTATATTCTTGTACATAGCAGCAGTATTATAGTAGTTATATTCTTGTATATAGGAGCAGTATTATAGTAGTTATATTGCTTTACATAGTGGCAGTATTATAGTAGTGATATTTTTTAGACATAAATGTCAGTATTACATTATATTTTTGCACATAGGGGCAGTATTATTGTCCTATATTCTTGTGAATAGAAAACACTCAGGAAACATGAAATATTGACACACTAGAATACACATATATGTAACACAGACTTGTCTTACATGTCGGCACCATTCATGTAACTGATGCTCTTTATTTAAAAATCTTAATGAAGTAAGACGTCTGAATACGGCGATGTCGTGTACAATATACATCTATACCATAATTTAGAGTCCATCAGCTTTAATTGTGATAATGCAGGATGTCAGTGATGGGGGGATGGGAAACCCCTCGGGCGGCCATTAAATGCCTCCTATATGTTCGGCCATACTGATACGTCTCCTTCAAGGAAAAGAGCATCTGTACGCGCCTTCTTTAGGATCCTATACATTTGCTCGGCATATGTCTTCCCAGCAGGCAGCACATCACTATGGAGACTGGCGATGTATAATGCCGTACGCCCAGATTTATACCGTCCGGATGATTTACAGGGAAATCGACATGATAAATATTGCTGCTGATTGTAAAGATGGATGGAGAGATTTGTTGGCACTTTGTGTGATTGCCGGGTACAGAGAGGGAATTACATTGATCCATGTTACTCTCTATTATTTGCTTAAACCTCAAATAGACGAGAAACAAAGAACAAACAACGAACATTCCGAGCTCCGGAATCTCGAGATTTCTAATTATTTATATTCTCTTTAACCCTTTCTTGCCGCTGACAATTTCATTTTTTTCCCTTTTTTTTTTTTTTTTTCCTTCCTCTCTTTCTACAGCCATAGCCCTCCAATTTTCCTTCCATTATAATAGGTATATTATTATTAATATTATTATTTAATAGCCTTAACCTCAATCTCAAGCCATGGTGATTTGATGAATGAAAAGAAGATCGATCTGGTGCAGCCTATATAGGTCCACCAGTGTCTTCTCCAAGCCTACAAGGTCCCCCAGTGTCTTCTCAAAGCCTAGACAGATCAGCCAGGGTCTTCTCCAAGTCTACTTCTAATACCCATTGCACTTAGCAGGTGGCTGTCGGCTCCTCCGAGAGACAACACATGTGTCTGAACACGGTGCTCATCCCTACAACCTACAGCATTGGGCGATTGTGGCATCTGTGACCAGCCATGCTGACAGTGAGGAACCTGGTGGAAGGGGACTGAGCACCGGTGTTCAGACACGTGTTGCCTCTCGAAGGAGCCGACAGCCACCTGCTAGGTGCAATGGGTATTAGAAGTGGAAAAATTTTGGTGAGTTTTTTTTTAAAATTTATGTCCTACTTCGGTGAATCTTCTCCAAGTCTAGATAGATTCGCCAATTTCTTCTCCAAGCCTAGATAGGTCCAACAGGGTCTTCTCCAAGCCTAGATAGGTCCATTAAGGTATTTTACAAGCCTAAATAGGTCCACTAAGATCTTTTCCAAACCTAGATAGGTCCACCAGAATTTTATCTAAACCTAGATAGGTCCACCAGTGTTATTTCCAAGCCTACATAGACCTCCTGGGTCTTCCCCAAGCCTAGATAGGTCCACCAGGGTCCTTTACAAGTCTAGATAGGTCCACCAGGGTCTTCTTAGAACCAAGATAGGTTCCCCAGGGTCTTCTTAGAACCAAGATAGGTTCCCCAGGGTCTTTTCCAAAGCTAAATATGTCCATGAGGGTCTTCTCCAAGCCTAGATAAGTCCACCTGGCTCTTCTCAAAGCCCAAATATGTCTACCATGGTCTTCTCTGAGCCTAGGTAAGTCCACCATGGTCTTCTTCAAGCCTAAATATGCTCCTCAGGGTCTTCTCTGAGTTTAGATAGGTCCACCAGGGTCTTCTCCAAATCTAGATATAATACATTCACCTGAGTCTTATCCAAGCCTAGATAGGTCCACCAGGGTATTTTTCAAGCCTGGATCAGTTCACCTAGGTCATCTCTAAGCCTGGATCAGTCCACGTAGTTCTTCTTCAAGCCCAGATAGGTTCACCATGGTCTTCTCCTAATCTAGATAGGTCCACCAGAGTCTTCTCCACCATTATCTTGATACAACCAAGCCATCAGGTTGCTGTTCTTCCTCTTCGCCTTGTTCCTTCTATTCCGACCATGATGTCCTCCTATAGTGATTGCTCTCTTCGTATGATGTGTAGACAAGTCTTATCTTGGTGATCTTCTCTTCCAGTGACATGTCTGACTTGATTTGTTCCAGTATTGATGTGTTTGTTCTTCTTGCCATCCATGGTATTGATAACATCCTTCTCCAGCTCCACATTTTGAAGCTGATGATTCTTCTTCTGTCTTGTTCCTTTATCATCCAGGTGTCACTTCCATATGTTACTACAGAATAGACCAGACTATGTAGGAGCCGTGTCTCCATCACCAGTGAAATGTTCCTTGATGTGAAGACCTCGTCCAGTGACTTCATTGTTGATTTCCCCATAGCTACTCCCTATTGACTTCTGGTGTCATTGTTGCATCTTCAGTGATCATTGATCTAAGTAGGGTGAAGTCCTTTACCACTTCCAGTTCATCGCCGTCCATCTCACATGTGTCCCGGTCGTACCTGGCTGTAGTCACATGTGTCCTGGTCATACCCAGCAGTAGTCAGTATCTTTGTGTCCCGGTCGCACCTGGCAGTAGTCAGTATCTTTGTGTCCCGGTCGTACCTGGCAGTAGTCAGTATCTTTGTGTCCCGTCGTACCTGGCAGTAGTCAGTATCTTTGTGTCCCGGTCGTACCTGGCAGTAGTCAGTATCTTTGTGTCCCGGTCGTACCTGGCAGTAGTCAGTATCTTTGTGTCCGGTCGTACCTGGCAGTAGTCAGTATCTTTGTGTCCCGGTCGTACCTGGCAGTAGTCAGTATCTTTGTGTCCCGGTCGTACCTGGCAGTAGTCAGTATCTTTGTGTCCCGGTCGTACCTGGCAGTAGTCAGTATCTTTGTGTCCCGGTCGTACCTGGCAGTAGTCAGTATCTTTGTGTCCCGGTCGTACCTGGCAGTAGTCAGTATCTTTGTGTCCGGTCGTACCCGGCAGTAGTCAGTATCTTTGTCTTCTTTGTGTTGAGTATTGGTCCCATGTTGATGCTTTCCATCTTGACTCTCCGTATTAAATCCTTCATTCCATCTACACTTGTTGCTATCAGTGTTGTATCATCTACGTAGCTTAGGTTATTAACAATTCTTCCACCAATTTTGATTTCTTCTTCTTTATCAGCAAGTTCAGCCTTCCTGAAAAAAGCTCCTGCATATGAATTGAGGAGAAATGGTGACGGGATGACGCCTTGTCTGACGCCTCGCTCTACTTTGAACCATGCTGTGTCACCGTGGGCTGTTCGGACTGTTGCCTCTTGGTCAGTGTAAAGGTTCCTAATGAGACTGGTCAGATGGTTTGCAAAACCCATATCCTTCATGTTACTCCAAAGTTTCTGATGATCAGCACAGTCAGAGGCTTTGCTGTAGTCGTTGAAGCAGAAATAGAGCTCCTTGTGTTCTTTATGCAAATGGAGTCCGTGGGGCCTTGATTAAGAGTCACAAACACGGAACTAGCCAGATATCTCTCCAGGGAAGGACCTAGCCCTGGGGTGGAATCCTTGCGGAGACCACCATGACCACCATATTAAGTGGCCCTTTCAGTCAATAACCCACTCAGTTACGAGTTAAGGATATGACAAGGGAATTAACAGAGCCCGGTATCCTTGAACGATGAACGATGTTGTTCGGTTTCAGAGTTCGAGTAAGTTTGAGTGATTTGTGCATGAAAGTTACTGGAGCGAGCATCACTGTGCAGCGGTACGCTTGGTGCTTGGCCAAGTGCAAACTGCCTGCAGTGTTTGATTGCCGCACACTGGGAGTAAAAGCAGAGTAGTGTGGATGTAAAAGAAAAAAAATTAAAAAAGACTTCACCAGACAGTGGATTTTCAGCTGCAAAAAGAAGGGACATCTGTGCGACACAGGAACGGGTCAATCATCATGTGCTGAGTACAAATACTATATTTGGCATGGAGTGAAGCCAGGGGTGGTGGGGTTAGATATAGCGGAAGGGGAGGGTATTCACAAGCTACACATGAAATAAAGGCTAAGAGAATACTCATCCAGCAGTGAGAAGGTCCTTAACCTCTTCAACATAGAAGAGAAAGTATCTTGACCCACCGTAGCCGGGGCTGCACAGGGCAGGCGTTTGTCTTCCTGTCACGGAACCGCGTCCGTGGCTGTGGAACCGGTGTGGTCCAGATTCAAAAGTGCTGGCTGAACAGATTTAAAAGGTTGTTTCAAGTCGTGACGCCACCTGTGAGATTTCCGGTGAGTTCACCGGCGCTGCTTGGGCCTCCGTGGGATGGAATGCAGCAAGATGGGACGCTCCCCACAGGAAGAGCTGGAGTCCCCGGAGCCAGGAGCTGCACACGATGTTGTAAGGCAGCTGCGGTTACCTTCTGGTATGCGGAGATGGACAGTTCTCAAGAAACACGGACACCATAAGTCTCTGTAACGGGTACTTTCCTGTAACCAGCAGGCAGTACATGGCATACAGTTAATGGGTAACGGACCGGGTGGACTTTAGCAATGACCAGTGTTTCTCAGAGCTCCACGGTGTTCCTCCATTCTAAGCTAGTTGTGTTGCCGTTGTCGGCTTGGGCTGCCAGATCGGGTACATGGAGGCTGCTTCAATTTCCCTACTGGTGAATTGTGACCGGATGTGTGGGGGCGCCTTGGGTCCTTTTGGTGGGTACTCCGCTGGCAAGACAACTCTGTGTGCGGCGGTGGTGGGGTGCTTCTGGAGAGCGGTCCTCCACTCCTGGTTTGCATAGCAGTGCTGAACAACTGCTAGCTTCGGAACCAGTAATCCGGTTGCAGATGGGCGCAGGTAGATGGTGACCCGTATATGGTTGCCCAGAGTCCGGTTGTTGAGGCACCGGGGAAATGGCGCCTAACCGGTGGTGATCTAGGGGCTGCACGGAACTGTGCAGAGCCCCCTCTCCTTCCTCCTTCTCCTACATTGTTGTTCTCTGTTCTTCTTCCCAGGCAGACTCTTGTGTCTTTCTGCCCTAACTTCTCCACTATACACTACCTCTGCACTCCGCCCACCAGGACCTTATTGGCCCTCTATTCTGATGTGCATGTAGGGTATGGAGCTCTGAGTTTTAACCGTGTCTTTGCTTTAGTCAGAGAATATTGCGGCTGTAGTCTGGGCTGCAATACCCTCCTGTGACGCACTCGTTGCGGGCGCCACAAAAGCACTTCAGTAAAACTGTAATCAGGTAAACTCTGCAGAAAGCCTGGGATTGATTAAACTCTGAGAGCTTCTGGCCTCATATTCTCCAGAGGTGACAATAGGATGGGGAACACTCATGACTCTGACAGTTTACCCATGAGTATCAGTCTGTCATGATTAATTTGCTCAGTGTGTCTTGGACCTAATAAGTGACAGTTTATGCACTATGGAATCAGGACTGTGCAGAGCTGTCAGTGACAGCTCAGTTGTCCAATGACGTACTGGGACATGATAAATTGTCAGTTTAGTGTCTGACAGTTCAGTTGTTCAATCTGAGACAGCGAAGTGCTGGGCTTCTTCAGGTAATCCCTGTTCTCTGTCATTGCCCAGCTACTTAATTGAGTAATGATTCCCAGATCTCTGCCAGTCGTTGCATTTGCTCTTTGGTGCTTGTTGGCTTTGTTTACCTTTGCTCTGTGTTTTGATCTATTGCTGCCAGACTTTGGATCTTGTCTGATAATCTGTTTTCCTTGTCCCCTTGCTTTGATCTGCAATCCTCCTGGTATCCTGACCCTGGACCATGACCTGACTACATCTTTGCCTATCTCTTAGTCTACACTGTGCTCTTTTAGTATAGTTTGTCCGTGCAGCGACTGGTGTCAAACAATCCTTCATGGAAAGATTTTCATTAACCAGAACACGTCCCGACACCTGGAGAACTTCAGAGCAGATATAATCCAGAACACGGTTTATCGGGCTGATCTGCATACAACACTGCATCTTAATTAACCTCCTTCTGCGGATTAAGTTTTTTAGCAATTTAGGAGGTGATGATATTACAAATGCAACCAGACAGGTCTGTAGGTAACAATACATGATACATTGCATATACAAAGCCATAGACATAACAGGGCATCGAGACTTGACAGCGTGCTACATTGTAAATAATAGTGATAAAGTCTGACAGCTGTGATGCAGCGGCTTGCTGCAATTGGTATGCTGTGACTTACTTATAGTTCAGTAAGTTTAGGTAATACATTATGTTGGGACTTGAGGTTCCACAGGTTTAGGTAATGCATTACAAGTGCAGGTGAGCTAAAAGGCAGGGAAGTGTCTGCCAACCTGAGTCTTCACACACCTGAATATAATCTCTGTGTTAATGGGATTATATATGTGTTTGGGAGCAGGAGCTGCCTTGGAAGTATGGCCAGGAGGCCAGATCTCAGCTTAGGAGCAGACCAAGGGTCCTCTCTTGCTTGGGACCAGCTGGTGCCCTGGAAGGCTTGAAGTCCGGAGATCGCATGCAGAGCTTGGGATGGCTTTGGTGTAACCTGTGAGGGGGATCACTCTTGACCCTTGCAGCGATCGTTGTGTGGCGCCCCTGCGGACCGGTCGCCACAGTGATGCTGCACCTACTCCACAGGTGTGATATCACAGTTCTCAGGTGAGAGGGGTCAAACCCAAGACATAGATTTGCACACAACACCATCCTGAATCCAGGGGAAGGGGAGTTCGGGCGGACCCTTTTGAGGGAGGGCCCCATCTCCTGGCTGGAGGTTGGGTTAGCAAGAGTTAGTGAGAGTGGAGAAGGTGGGAGGAGAGTGTCGAGAGCGGATGCATGAAGGAGAAGTCCTAGGGGACACGGGAGTGGAGGATCCACCCGTGTGCCTCAAATCTGGCCCGACCTGAGTTGGGTAGAAGGACAGGTTGCCTGAGGGGACCAGCTCCGCTCTGGTGGGAGTGCTGCACGGCTCAGCCAGGAAAACCGGAAGCCATTGTTTCTGTGCGAGTGGTGGCTACCAACCGTGGATATTCGCCGGAACAGTGGCTAGAACTAGGGTCAGGGCACGTACCGACGCAATTACCCGACAAGGCCCGAAGCCATCAGCCTGGGACCCTGTCCACAAAGGTGCTGGAAGGAGGGAGAGTATACAGCACAGGAGAAGAGCAACCAGGGCAGGCTATGAATGGTGTCTTGGCAGAGTGACCCTAATCATCTGGGAACTAGCCTGGCTGCGCTTTGGAGGAGCACAGCACCTGGCTGAATGAACTTAACTGAACGGCAAGTAAAGATAACGAACTGCACAACTTGTGTTTGCCTCCTCTTTCATCACCCTGTGGCCCTCCGCACCAGCACTATAGATTACTCGCATCGTACCTGGGGTCCCAGATCTACCTGTGGGGAGCTTTACCATCCTGGCTGCACTAACATCTGCCCCAGCGGTCATATCCTGCAGCGTCAGCCACCTCTGGCTGAGTACCACAGGTGGCATCACAAACTTTCCCTTGTAAATAATCCCTTTTAACTGGCCCTCCGCACCAGCACCAACACTATAGGTTACTCACATCGTCCCTGGGGCCCCAGCTCCACCTGTGGGGATCTTTACCATCTTGGCTGCACTAACATCTGCCCCAGCGGTCATATCCTGCAGCGTCAACCACCTCTGGCCGAGTACCACAGGTGGCGTCACAAACTTTCCCTTGTAAATAATCCCTTTTAACTGCATGCCCAGGGTCACGGAGCCAGGTCACCACCACTATGATCCCCCTAAGAACTGACCAGCCCTGTCCAAGTACCCCATGGCCCTGGGGTCCGCTGCAGTTGTCTTGGAACACACCTGGTATGGAAGTGTGGAAACGGCAGGCATCCTGGAAGGTACACGGCGACGAGACAACATGGATATTCAGGAATCCACAGTCCTGCTGGCATCTGGAACTGACAGGTGTTGGTGATCCCAGAGATGCAGTTTCCTGAATGATGGACTGGCAGGAGTCAGTGAAGGGCGCTGGGCATAGCTCCTGTAAGGTAACCATGTGTCTAAAAGGGACTATGTCTATAATGCCAGGCAGGCGTACCCGACATTAAAAGAAACTAAAGGTCATTAATGTTCTGTTGATGTTAATGGATTGTATAAACTGAGTAGACTTTATTTTGCTGTAAAAATGTGTCTGTTTGCCTCAATCCTGCTAGCAACACGCTTGGTGAGCCAATATAATACCGCCATACAGTGCTCAAAAAACCTTCTTGTACATAAAAAAGGTGAAAATGTTGCATAAGAGAGGTGCAGGTACAGAAGAAGAATAAAAATAAAGTTATACCCCATCAATCAGTCGTTCTTGCTGCTACTTTCTCCATGTGGAAGAAACATGAAGATGAGACAAGTATGGGTTCAGGTGGGGCTGCACAGACTGACATTGACTATGAGGTTAATTCATAGAGGTAGAACCTTCAGCTCTTTGTTTGCTTCATTTTCTATTTGGGCTTAACATAGTCTTGTGTCAATGAAGAACAGGTTACGAGGATGAAATGATGCAGGAAAGGCAACGTAATCGTGACGCACAACAAAGAATCATTACACACAAATCACAGGGTAACACGATAAGGGAACAATACAAGTGATTACACAGAAATCAAGATAGAAACTCAACAAGCGCCACACATGTTCTGAACGTGATATGGCACACCTGGTTCCCTAGAACACTAATATATGGATATTTCTAGAATTAGAGTCTTTCTGCTTTGGAAGCGGCCTGGAAACCAAATCTCCAACTCCGCAGTGTTAGAGATGAGGAACTTTGCTCGGATGTGTTCACCAATTTCTAATCTGGACCGAATTTGACAATGTTTGCTTGGCCCCTCGAACCCGAACGTTCCGGAAATTAGGCGTTTGTTCAGTAATTGTTTGGATGTGTGTAGCTTAACTAGGACAGAAGCATTAGTGCAAGTGCACTTCTGTTTTACGTTATCCTTCACACATACACACATAGTGATCTTACCAATCTCCCGCTGCTTGCTTCCGGTCCACTTAGAGTCTCCCGATCACTCACTTCCGGTCCGACCCATTAAGTTCCATGAATGTTCACTGCACTGACCAGCAATGGCCAATCACAAACACCCTCACAGAGAGTGAGCATCTGTGATTGGCTGTTGTGGAGTCAGTGAAGTGAATATGTATGAAACTTACTGGGCAGGAGCGGAAGTGAGTGAGCGGGAGAGCGGAGCTGGAAGCAACAGTGGAGAGATGATCTGTGTGTGTCTGTCTGTGTTTGGCAGCTTTTGGACACCTTTGAATGTGATTTCTATGTGTTTCATGTTACCTGTAATTGATTCCAATGGGGCTCGGCAAACAATTCGACAAACAAGTCGAATATTTGTCATGCCTCAGGACTTCACCCTTGTGCTGTGTGTTCAGTTTCCTTTCAAGCTGAGCCACAACATGGTAAATCCTTGTCCAAGTAATAATTGTCTTTCACCTTTGCTTCTATCCTCTTATTTTGCAGTCAGCAGGTGTTTTCATTTGCTCATTTATTCTGTCCTATCATATTTTAGGTGGAGCTATTTATACTCTCCTGATGCTGTCCTTCTCTGCTGGCTATTTTTCTTTGAGAATCTTGTTTGCTATTTGCTGCCTCACTTATCTTACCTAATCCTTTCTTTTTGGTTGTTATGTTTTCCCATTCACCACTTCACCTTGTTTCCACTTGTGCGTGTGTTTTATGTTTCCACACTTTAGATTCCCTGCCTATCTCTGTACGTATTCCCTACCCTGGTTTATAGTGTACAGCAATCTTCCCACTGGTTCTTTTGGAGGTACGAGGAACAATTCGATGGCCTTTCGGGCAGCCAGATCTAGGTTGTGATTTCATAGCGTTGCTGCTAAGATATTCCAGTCTGTGCAGGAACCACTAGGGATTCTGCAAAGAGGAATACTAGTCTGTACAGGAACCAGCTGGGGCAGGTGCAGTTGTTAGGAAATATGATTTATTTTCCTTTTTACCCTTGTTGAAAATCTCATGTGCATAACAGTATTACATATCATGTTCTTCCTTACTTTTTCACTTGACTCATGATTGTCACACTGGGGCATATGGACTCCCAGCATGTGGTGTAACACAAGGGTGGCCATGGTAATAGTATAGAAGAAAGGCCGTGACGATAGGGAGATGGTCACCTTCTGAAACTCACCTGAGTCTACACCTTAAGGTTCCTAACTTCCCTATATAGGTCCTTCCCCCATCGCGTCATGTGCCTAGGCCCTTGCTTACCCTAGACTCACCCTTGTTAGTGCTTACACTAGTTTCACCTCTACAACAATACAATACAATGGAAAGGAGACAGGCAGAAGGAAAATAGACACAAAAAGGATATAACACAAAACTCAATTGCAGAAAAATACCACAGTTACAAACATCATGACTTCAGCTTCTTCCAGAGGCTGGCTCTTTCCCCAGTTGCCAGCATAGAAAGAGATTCTATCACCGGTGTCAGATAGTAAGACACGTGACTCTTTATAGCGGAGGGGAGTGGTCACCATAAAGCTCCACCTGAGATTAAGGCTTACAACGAACAACCAGATAGGAAAGAATCCTTAGCCTCTGCAGCACCAAAAGAAGGTATATACATTTATATATGTTATAGCCCTGTGATCCATCTGTTGAGGTAACCTTCAAGTCCCAGACTCATCAATGGTCTCCCTAGGGTGGTATCTTCAAGATGACAAGCTTGGAAAAAGTAAAAAACCTTACATTATGCCTGCGGGAGCATCTTTTATGCTATATGTAAGTTAGAATTATTAGATAATATGTACTGTATGGTAAAAATGGACAGGGGGGGGGAAATAATTGGCATCAAGGACCATAAATAGTCCCAATGTTCTGGGCCATTGGAGGACAATATGTGGGCCCTCTCCGTTAGTGGCTGACAGCTGCCGCCTCTGGGTCCATGATTCTGACGAGTCCTTTCGATGCGTTATATATCCCTTTAAGACTATGATATAATCTTGACGGACACCTTGAGAACATTTTATTGATTCCTACTTGATCCCGGGGTTCATCTCTATATATTTCAATCTCAGGCTGTAATTTTCCCGGGAGATCGACCATTCTGAAACGTAAAGTAGTACAAAGAGTTTGCGAGATAACGTGCAGGGAAATCTATGGAGAGGAGAAGCCGGGGATTAACCTTGAGACGCCCGGAATTATCTAGATACATGGAAGCCTTTTATCATCATGGCAGGCTGGGCGCCCCTGCGGTATTGCGTCCTACCGATCCCACCACAACCAGTTTGCAACCAAAATCCAGGAGTTTTAATGAATCTTTATAGTAAAGTTTCGATTTTTGTTCAAATACTTTACTTTTTCTCAACTGGATTTGCTGCCACTGGTGGAGAAAAGTGGTACTGCAAGTTGAAAATACTGTAACTTGGAACTGTGGTGATTTGCTCACTGAGCGTGTTGGGGACACTGAGTGTGTTGGGGACATTGAAATGGTAGCGGATTGAGGCAAACAGGCATGTTTTTTCTGTAAAATAAAGTCCAGCAGTTTATTAACACATCATAAACCACATACAGTACACAGTCCATTTACATCTAAGGAACATTAGTGACATGCCAGTCTCTTCCAATGGTGGATAAGCCACCTGGCATTTACTTTCATTGTTCGTTACAGTGTCAGTGTAGGCTTCACAACCCACGCACACTGGGATCACCAACTCTTCTTGGTTCCAGATCATCAGCAGGACTGAAGGTTCCTGAACCCCCGAGAAAGTCCGGCTCTCCCCATGGTCTGCTCACTGAGTAACTTCCAAGATGCCAGCCACTTCCAAGTTTACCATCCCAGGTGCCTTCCAAAACAGTGTCTGCTCCAAAGACCGAGGCATTTGCTTTCATACATCAACAGAACATTAGTGACATGCCAGTCTGTTCCAATGGTGGATACGCCACCTGGCATCTACTTTAATGGTTCATTACAGTGTTGTCAGTGCATACTTCAGAACCAACACACACACTCACCTCGCAGTCCACCGTCTAGGAAACTGCCTCACTGGGATCACCAACTGCTGTAAGTTCCAGACCCCTCAGCAGGATCAAAGCTTCCTGAACCACGAGACAGTCCAGGCTCTCCCATGGTGTCCTCACCCAGTGACTTCCAGGATGCCAGCCACTTCCAAGTATTCCATCCCTAGTGCCTTTCAGGACAATAGCTGCTCAAACATCGAGGCATTTACTTTCATACATCAACGGAACATTAGTGACATGCCAGTCTGTTCTAATGGTGGATCTGCCCGCCTGACATTTACTTTCATAGTTTGTTACAGTGTGTCAGTGCAGGCATCACAACCTATACACAGACCTCGCAGTCCATCATCCAGGGAACTGTCTCACTGGGATCACCAACTCCTGTCGGTTCCAGACCCACAGCACGACCAAAATTTCCTAAACAATAAGACAGTCCCATCGTGACCCATCTGGATTGCTATTGCAGGATAACTTGCTGAACCACAAATCCCGGGAAACATATTTGCAATGCAGCAAGCCGCTGCATCAAGGACGTAAAGAACGGATTGATATTTCTGCCAAATCAGATTGTAATTTTAATCCCCAATCAGAGATCTGGAACAATCCTTTCAGATTCGCCAGCCATTTCATTACAAATGCTAAATCCCCTTTAAATCATACACGGCGGGCCGGATTACTAATGGAGCGTTTTAGACTTAATTGGGATGTATGACACCTCACTGTCCTAAAAGTGAGAAGAATGGAGGCTTGTGGGAAGACTCAGCTGTGCAAACATTTGTATTAATACAGAGAGAAGGTTCAGCGTCCTACGGGGAATTAATTAGGGCTGAGCGGTGCTGACCTTGGGAACGGCTCCCAGAATTTTTCTCTATACAGGTCTCTTGGTATAATCTTCCCAAAGTTGCTTTATCTTAAATACCACAAGCGCGCGCTTCACCTTTAATCTACAGAAGCAATTACGGAATTTTCTAATAGTATAAAAATACTTGATAAATAATTAAATTCCAAAAAATGGAAAATAAACACATCGGCTCCGGCAGATTCCGGGGTAAAAAGTTTAGAAAACTACACTAAAGTTTTGTGATTTTCGGCGTATGTTCACCCAGCTCCGAGAAAGTGGGCAGAACGGGGGTAGGATAGGAACAGATAGGGAAAATGCCAAAAGTTGCAACATTCCGGAACCTTACACATGAGAACCATAGTGGCCTCATATTAATGACACCACAGCAGCCAACAATGGCCCCATAAGGGTGTATGCATGAAAAAAGAACTTTTTGGGCAAAATGCAATGTCTGCTGGAAAACTAACCCTGAGAACCTATCCCTACCATCACACATGGTGGAGGCATCATCCTGCTGTGGGGAGGCTTTTCTTCAGCAGGGCAGGGAAGCTGGTCAGAATTGATGAGAAGATGGATGGAGCTAAATACAGGACAATCCTGGAGGAAAACCTGTTAGAGGCTGCAGAAGACCTGAGACTGGAGCATAGGTTCACCTTCCAGAGGACAACCACCCTAAATATCCTGTTGTGGGGAGGCTTTTCTTCAGCAGGGCCAGGGAAGCTGGTCAGAGGTGATGGAAATACAGGCCAATCCTGGAGCAAAACTTTAGTTAGAGGCTGCAGAAGACCCGAGACTGGAGCGTAGGTTCACATTCCAGCAGGACTACGACCCTCAACATCCTGCATATCTAGAATGGAGGGTTTAGATCAGAGCATATACCTGTGTGTGAACGGTCCAGTCACCGTCCAGACCCAAATCACCCAGAATCTGTGACATCACAGACGTCTCCATCCAATCACTGAGCGAGAGCAAAGAAGAGGAAAATGTCACCTGTAGATGAGCAAAGCTGGAGACAGAGCCCAAAATACAGAGGACAATCCTACAAAGTGCTGACTCCAGGGGGTGAATACTAATGTAAGACAGAGGAAGGTCCTACAAAGTGCTGACTTTGGGGGTGAATACTAATGCAAGACAGAGGAAGATCCTACAAAGTGCTGACTCAGGGGGTGAATACTAATGGCAAGGACAGAGGAAGGTCCTACAAAGTCTGACTCAGGGGGTGAATACTATAATGCAAGACAGAGTGAAGAGTCCTACAAAGTGCTGACTCAGGGGGTGAATACTAATGCAAGACAGAGGAAGGTCCTACAAAGTGCTGACTCAGGGGGTGAATACTAATGCAAGACAGAGGAAGGGTCCTACAAAGTGCTGACTCAGGGGGTGAATACTAATGCAAGACAGAGGAAGGTCCTACAAAGTGCTGACTCAGGGGGTGAATACTAATGCAAGACAGAGGAAGGTCCTACAAAGTGCTGACTCAGGGGGTGAATACTAATGCAAGACAGAGGAAGGTCCTACAAAGTGCTGACTCAGGGGGTGAATACTAATGCAAGACAGAGGAAGGATCCTACAAAGTGCTGACTCAGGGGGTGAATACTAATGCAAGACAGAGGAAGGTCCTACAAAGTGCTGACTCAGGGGGTGAATACTAATGCAAGACAGAGGAAGGTCTACAAAGTGCTGACTCAGGGGGTGAATACTAATGCAAGACAGAGGAAGGTCCTACAAAGTGCTGACTCAGGGGGTGAATACTAATGCAAGACAGAGGAAGGTCCTACAAAGTGCTGACTCAGGGGGTGAATACTAATGCAAGACAGAGGAAGGTCCTACAAAGTGCTGACTCAGGGGGTGAATACTAATGCAAGACAGAGGAAGGTCCTACAAAGTGCTGACTCAGGGGTGAATACTAATGCAAGACAGAGGAAGGTCCTACAAAGTGCTGACTCAGGGGGTGAATACTAATGCAAGACAGAGGAAGGTCCTACAAAGTGCTGACTCAGGGGGTGAATACTAATGCAATACAGAGGAAGGTCCTACAAAGTGCTGACTCAGGGGTGAATACTAATGCAAGACAGAGGAAGGTCCTACAAAGTGCTGACTCAGGGGGTGAATACTAATGCAAGACAGAGGAAGGTCCTACAAAGTGCTGACTCAGGGGGGTGAATACTAATGCAAGACAGAGGAAGGTCCTACAAAGTGCTGACTCAGGGGTGAATACTAATGCAAGACAGAGGAAGGTCCTACAAAGTGCTGACTCAGGGGGTGAATACTAATGCAAGACAGAGGAAGGTCCACAAAGTGCTGACTCAGGGGTGAATACTAATGCAAGACAGAGGAAGGGCCTACAAAGTGCTGACTCAGGGGGTGAATACATAATGCAAGACAGAGGAAGGTCCTACAAAGTGCTGACTCAGAGGGTGAATACTAATGCAAGACAAGGAAGGTCCTACAAAGTGCTGACTCAGGGGGTGAATACTAATGCAAGACAGAGGAAGGTCCTACAAAGTGCTGACTCAGGGGTGTGAATACTAATGCAAGACAGAGGAAGGTCCTACAAAGTGCTGACTCAGGGGGTGAATACTAATGCAAGACAGAGGAAGGTCCTACAAAGTGCTGACTCAGGGGTGAATACTAATGCAAGACAAGGAAGGTCCTACAAAGTGCTGACTCAGGGGGTGAATACTAATGAAGACAGAGGAAGGTCCTACAAAGTGCTGACTCAGAGGGTGAATACTAATGCAAGACAAGGAAGGTCCTACAAAGTGCTGACTCAGGGGGTGAATACTAATGCAAGACAGAGGAAGGTCCTACAAAGTGCTGACTCAGGGGTGAATACTAATGCAAGACAGAGGAAGGTCCTACAAAGTGCTGACTCAGGGGGTGAATACTAATGCAAGACAGAGGAAGGTCCTACAAAGTGCTGGCTCAGGGGGTGAATACTAATGCAAGACAGAGGAAGGTCCTACAAAGTGCTGACTCAGGGGGTGAATACTAATGCAAGACAGAGGAAGGTCCTACAAAGTGCTGACTCAGGGGGTGAATACTAATGCAAGACAGAGGAAGGTCCTACAAAGTGCTGACTCAGGGGGTGAATACTAATGCAAGACAGAGGAAGGTCCTACAAAGTGCTGACTCAGGGGGTGAATACTAATGAAGACAGAGGAAGGTCCTACAAAGTGCTGACTCAGGGGGTGAATACTAATGAAGACAGAGGAAGATCCTACAAAGTGCTGACTCAGGGGGTGAATACTAATGCAAGACAGAGGAAGGTCCTACAAAGTGCTGACTCAGGGGGTGAATACTAATGCAAGACAGAGGAAGGTCCTACAAAGTGCTGACTCAGGGGGTGAATACTAATGCAAGACAGAGGAAGGTCCTACAAAGTGCTGACTCAGGGGGTGAATACTAATGCAAGACAGAGGAAGGTCCTACAAAGTGCTGACTCAGGGGTGAATACTAATGCAAGACAGAGGAAGGTCCTACAAAGTGCTGACTACAGGGGGTGAATACTAATGCAAGACAGAGGAAGGTCCTACAAAGTGCTGACTCAGGGGGTGAATACTAATGCAGGACAGAGGAAGATCCTACAAAGTGCTGACTCAGGGGGGTGAATACTAATGGGAGACAGAGGAAGGTCCTACAAAGTGCTGACTCAGGGGGTGAATACTAATGTAAGACAGAGGAAGATCCTACAAAGTGCTGACTCAGGGGGTGAATACTAATGCAAGACAGAGGAAGGTCCTACAAAGTGCTGACTACAGGGGGTGAATACTAATGCAAGACAGAGGAAGGTCCTACAAAGTGCTGACTACAGGGGGTGAATACTAATGCAAGACAGAGGAAGGTCCTACAAAGTGCTGACTCAGGGGGTGAATACTAATGGAAGACAGAGGAAGGTCCTACAAAGTGCTGACTCAGGGGGTGAATACTTAAGCATGGAACAAGATTCAGATTTATATTTATAAAATATTAAGAAAACCAGGAATCAATTCCTTTATTCTTCACAAATCCTTGTACTTAGTTCTGATAAGGGTCACCGTGGTGAGGTGGAACGGCTTACGTACATTTTTTGCAAAAAACGTATTAACTAAGTACCCTGTTTTTGATACTGTTTTTTTTTACTAAGCACTTGCTTTTTATTATTACCTTTTTTAGCATGCACTTCCACACATTTGCTATACAGTTTTTTCTGTGTTCTAGTTATGTGGTGGTGTGAACGCAGTCCTACAGACCCGTTCACATTGTGCCCTGGCTCAGTTGCAGTTTTTCCTTGTACTTAGTGTTGGTGTCACAGAGAATCAGAGTAAATACATTTACATGTGTGGGTGTAAGCTAACACATGTTGCTTTAGATACCCAGTGTAGCAGACAGTACAACACATGTCAGGATGAGTCTATGGTTACCTCTTGAAGGGTGGAGGATTGCTGGATCTCCTGCAGGTGGAAGGCAGCCGTACATTGCAGGGTGACGGTGAGGATGACCCCCAGAGACCCCAGGTGAAGTCTGGCAGCTTGGAAAAGATCGGCGTTCACCGAGTCCGAGCATTCGAAGATCTCGCCCGAAGACGTCATCATGGTCAGCGCCACAACCTGCGTATAATGAAGAGTCATCCAGTGTGCAAAACCCTCTCCAGGGTCTTCTAAATCAATAAAGAAGGGGGGGGTCCTTTATTACTAATCCTTAATCATTAGTGCGCATTGCCCTGGAGGACTCGTGCATTGTAGTGCTCACTCATCCCTAGTGCAGAGTGCTCCGTACCCGAATCGAGCAGGTCAGACGCTTGAGTATAATAGAAGGCAATGGGAAACTCGCACATTTTTCATTGACTTCCATTATACTCAGTGTGAAGAACATTTTGTCTCAATGCAAGTCGGGGTTAACGTTCTTAATTTGGCCAGACTATTGACCTTTTGTTTATCTCATGTTTGCTAATTCATTGTTTATTGCCAGCCTACGCGGAGTCCTTATTGTTCTGAGGTTGTGCATTGCTAATGTAATTATCTCACCCCTCTCAACACCTCTGACTCTTGGGTATCAAATAAAGTTTTACCATTCCGTCACCCTGTGTTGTCTAAATAGTGTTCTGTCCACGGGTAAGGAGTCCGGGTGTTCAATTGGGACGAGCCCTGGTCCGTGTGGACGAGAGCACCCACTGACCCCCGTGTCTCCACACTCAGTACTCGTTTTGCTTGTCCGTGCCTCTGTCCTGCTTGATTCGAGTACCGAGCACCTGAGCACTGTAGTGCACTCATGCATTGTAGTGCTCACTCATCACCACCCTGCAACATCTCCACAATACACACAAGCCTCGTTGCATCATTTGCATCAATTCAATTTTGAACCGTGTAATACTTCATTTTTCCTGTAGGGGCGCTGTAGGGAAATGAATCACATGCCGCCAGGTTACACTATCAATTACAGCTGATTAATCTCTGCAGGAAGATCATTTTTTACGATGGATTCCTTTTAATAAAAGGGTATTCTCTGAAATGGACCACCCCTTAGAATCATGAGAGCAATCAGCAGATGTGCAGTTGCAGAGGGTCTCAGTGTAGTGGGTGAAATCCATGGTGAATTCAGCCACAATATCTGCACTTAGTGTCCTACCTGTGTGGCCAGGATGCCGTGAGTGATGCCGGTATTGTGGGTTCCTGTTCCGATCACTCCACCTGCTGCAACATCAGACACAGCCCCAATGCTGCAGAATAAAGAGGATAAATCAGGGTGAAGGTGTCATGATGTGTCCCATACAGTATACAAAGATAGGAGGGATTCCTGCTCTCCAGCCTCTATGTAGCATATGTTCAGACACAGCAGCAGAATGGAGGACATTGTACAGCAGCACTGAGTGGTGTAAGTAATGTAGTTTGTGTTCAGATAACTCCCAAGTAGCCATGTAATGTAGTCCATGGTCAGATGCCTCACAAGTAGCCATGCAATGTAGTCTGTGGTCAGATGCCTCACAAGTAGCCATGTAATGTAGTCCATGGTCTGATGCCTCCCAAGTAGCCATGTAATGTAGTCCATGGTCAGATGCCTCCAGATTAGCCATGTAATGTAGTATGTGTTGTGATGCCTCCCAAGTAGTCATGAAATGTAGTCCCCTGGTCTGATGCCTCCTAAGAAGCCATGTAATGTAGTCCGTGATCTGATGCCTTCCAAGTAGCCATGTAATGTAGTCCATGGTCAGATGCCTCCAAAATAGGGTAGGGTCACATTGCAAACATGAATTGCATTCACCGCATCCGGATCCGGATGCGGTGAATGCAATTCCGGTCACACACATTTTTTGTCAAAAATGTGTGCTGAATACCGCACTGCGGTAACCGGATGGCTCAGGATGTGTAATCCTGAGCCATCCGGTAACTGCATAGGTTGCGGATCCCGGCTATTGCCGGGATCAGCAAACTTAATAAAGAGTTAAATTGCTGACCTAAATGACTGTTTGAGGTCTGTAGGGGGGCTTAGACCCCCCTACAGACCGGCCGCCCACTTCTATAGTCTTCTGCAACAATTTCTCACCGGGCACGGGCTCCTCGGAGCCCGTGCATGTCATCCAAGGTGCCCCCCCGTATCACTATACAGGGGTGCATACACCCCTCTATTACATTTATGCTGTAATTATGTGTAGTACAGAATAGATTTTTACATTCGCAATGTAAGTATATACTTACATGCTGTGGTAGTCAGAGTGAAGGGAATTCCATGGGCGGGGCTATGTGCAGCAGCCTCCGCCCGCTCCTTGTTGATGGCCGCCCCCTCTGGCCGTAATCCAGTGTTGTGAGGGCGGCCGCATCGTTAAAGGGGCGTGGCTAACCGCGGCACATAGTTAGCCACGCCCCTTTAACGAAGCGGCCGCCCTCACAACACTGGATTACGGCCAGAGGGGGCGGCCATCAAGAATGAGCGGGCGGAGGCTGCTGCACATAGCCCCGCCCATGGAAATCCCTGGACTCTGCCTACCAGAGCATGTAAGTATGAACTTACATTGCCACTATAATAATCCTTTATGTAGTACACAATTAAAGCATAACTATACTAGAGGGGTGTAAGCACCCCTCTATAGTGATACGGGGGGGGCACGGGGGACTTTGGTTGACATGCACGGAGCTCCAAGGAGCCCGTGCCAGGGGGGAAATTGTAGAAGAAGGCTATTGAAGTGGGCGGCCGGTCTGTAGGGGGGTCTAAGCCCCCCTACAGACCTCAAACAGTCATTTAGATAATCAATTTAACTCTTTAATAAGTTTGCTGATCCCGGCAATAGCCGGGATCCGCAACCTATGCAGTTACCGGATGGCTCAGGATTACACATCCTGAGCCATCCGGTTACCGCAGTGCGGTACAGGGAAACGCTGCGAAAACTGCTGCCTGCATGATTTTTAACGCAGGCAGCAGTGCCGGATCCGGCCACCGGATGGCTTGTGAAGCCATCCGGTGTTTTGCATAGGCTCCTATGAGGAGCGTTTCCAGGTCCGGTTTTGAGCTTTTTGAAAGATCAAAACCGGATCAGGATTCTAGAAAAAAAACGGAAATGTGACCCTAGCCATAGTCATGTAATGTAGCACGTGGTGTGATGCCTCCCAAGTAGCCATGTAATGTAGTCCATAGTCTGATGCCTACTATGTAGCCATGTAATGTAGTCCATAGTCTGATGCCTACTATGTAGCCATGTAATGTAGTCCATAGTCTGATGCCTACTATGTAGCCATGTAATGTAGTCCATAGTCTGATGCCTACTATGTAGCCATGTAATGTAGTCCATAGTCTGATGCCTACTATGTAGCCATGTAATGTAGTCCATAGTCTGATGCCTACTATGTAGCCATGTAATGTAGTCCATAGTCTGATGCCTACTATGTAGCCATGTAATGTAGTATGTAGTGTGATGCCTCCCAAGTAGCCATGTAATGTAGTCCATGGTCAGATGCCTACAGAATAGACACGTAAGGTAGTACATGGTGTGGTGCACCCCAATTAGACATGTAATGTAGTCCATGGTCTGATGCCTTCTGATTAGCCATGTATGTTGTATGTAGTGTGATCCCTCCCAAATAGCCATGTAATATTATAGTCCATGGTCAGATGCCTCCAGAGTAGCCATCTAATGTATCATATGGTGTGACTCCTCCCAAGTAGCCACCTGTTGAAGTTTTACTGCAGCTTTGAATGTGATTGGAGCAGAAGCCATGCTGGTCATTACATTATTGCTCTGTAACCTGTGGCCGTCTACTTTTTGGCAGACTCCAGATCCCTTGATTCCCTGCCTGGGCATGCTGGGACTTGTAGTCCTCCAACAGGTTAAAGCACCAGAGGAAAGATCCGGAATTATAAACCAAATCCAAAGATGAAACAAAACTTCTTCACATTTTCACAAAGTGATTCCTGCCGTTCCAGCTGCTCGGACTAAAATTATTAGTCATCAATTTGATATGGAAATGGTGACATATGCCAGAGACGGCGATCGGAGGATCACACAGCGCATCCATATTCATCCATGTGTAGATGAGGTGTCACCTGCCCTCCCATGAGGAGCAAAGTCTCATCCTCAGGTGCTGAAATGACCTTCACCGCGCCGACAGGAGTCATCAAACGTCAGCAGCAATTAATGTCTCGTGAGTATAAGCAGCTGCGCCGCGTCTCCTGGGACCGGAGAGTCATTAGCGCACAGTGTCATCTCCGCACATCACGTCCTCAAGTAATGACCCAAAGCTCTGCACCGGTAAGGACAACGGGAACCAACACCGGAGAGAATGAGAACCACCCCCCAAAAGATCAGCACACTCCTCCTGAAATCCTCTGTGCTGCTGGGGATGTTGTGTCTTCCAGTATGTGTTAGCCTGAGACCTCCCATAAGATCAGTGCACATCTCTCCTGAAATACTCTGTGCTGCTGGGACACCCTGCCCCCTGCACTCTATAACTCTCCAGGGTCCACACAATACTCTCCTGAAATACACTGTGCTGCTGGGACACCCTGCACTCTATAACTCTCCAGGATCCACGCAATACTCTCCTGAAATCCCCTGTGCTGCTGGAAGACATTGCCCTTTTCATTCTATGTACTACTAGTCACTGATCTTCCAAAAGATCTGAAATCCTCTGTGCTGCTGGAGGACCCTGTTGCTTCCATCATGTAATTGTCCGTCTGTCCCCATTTTCCTCCTGACACTTGCGGCTGCGGTGATTCCCCTCATTCACTTAACTTCTTCTGCTTTTATCCACTTTAAAGAAATTGCAGAAAATGAACAGTCAAGGAGATGTCTAAAAACATATTCACTGGCTGCTTTCTTCCAGAAACAGCGCCCCCCTCCAGTGCACAGGTTGTATGTGGTATTACAGATCAGTTTCATTCATTTCCAAGGAGCGGAGCTGCAGTCCCAGGCACATCCTGTGGGCAGGGGAGGCGCTGTTCCTCGCTGTTCCTGGAATAGAGCAGTCACATTGCATCCTAAATCATTATGGAATATAATGTATCCGGGGGATAATACACCCGCCCTGCCGCGCTCCAGGCCCTCGCTACTCAGTGCCTCGAGGACATATTTTTGGCAGCCGTCGCCGATTACAAGAGAAATGCAGAAAGTTCTGTTATTCCATAAAACTCGACATCAGACGGAAACTTTCAGAAAGTTTTCATGTTTCGGAAAGAAAAAAATAAAGAAAAAAAATGTGATTAACACGAGAAAATAAGAAAACAGAAAACAATCAGCGGAACAAGAAAATAGAAGAGAAAAAGTCACAATGTGACGAGATGAAATGATCCCGAAGATTGGCAAAAAGGGCTGTTGGGTTTCTAAGTTGAGCGCCGGCCCTTTAAATCTCTACCAGGACTGTCAGTTCAGGTGATATAGATGTAATTTATTAGGCAGTCCTATGTAACGGGGATGGAGGGGGGGTTAGAGGTAGAAATACTATTAGTAGTCTGGGTAGATGTGGTTAATTCATTTGGGGGTTTATGGTTATTGATAACACTCCACCTGACCGGGTGGGGGAGGGAGATATGTTTTTTATGTATGGTTAAGGGTTAATATCCACTATCCCTGGTGGTCCTGTGTGGATTTAAAGTTAGCATCTCCTATCCCTGGAGGACCAGAGTAGATAAGAAGTTAGTATCTTCTTTCCTTGGTTATCTTGGGTGGATGAGAAGTTAGCATCTGCTATCCCTGTTGGTCCATGTTGGATAATAATTTCGCATTTACTTTCCATTCTAATCTTAGGTAGATGGGAATTTAAAATATTTTATTCCTGGTGGTCTAGGGTGGATGAGAAGTTTATCATTTACTATGTCTAGTGGTCCATGGTGGATGAAAAGCTTACCATCCATTCCTGGTGGAATTCCTTGTGGTCTAGGGTGGATGAGAAGCATTATCTATTATCCCTGGTGGTCTAGGGTGGATGAGAAGCATTATCTATTATCCCTGCTGGTCTAGGGTGGATGAGAAGCATTATCTATTATCCCTGGTGGTCTAGGGTGGATGAGAAGCATTATCTACTATCCCTGGTGGTCTAGGGTGGATGAGAAGCATTATCTATTATCCCTGGTGGTCTAGGGTGGATGAGAAGCATTATCTATTATCCCTGGTGGTCTAGGGTGGATGAAGCATTATCTATTATCCCTGGTGGTCTAGGGTGGATGAGAAGCATTATCTATTATCCCTGGTGGTCTAGGGTGGATGAGAAGCATTATCTATTATCCCTGGTGGTCTAGGGTGGATGAGAAGCATTATCTATTATCCCTGGTGGTCTAGGGTGGATGAGAAGCATTATCTACTATCCCTGGTGGTCTAGGGTGGATGAGAAGCATTATCTATTATCCCTGGTGGTCTAGGGTGGATGAGAAGCATTATCTATTATCCCTGGTGGTCTAGGGTGGATGAGAAGCATTATCTACTATCCCTGGTGGTCTAGGGTGGATGAGAAGCATTATCTATTATCCCTGGTGGTCTAGGGTTGATGAGATGCATTATCTACTATCCCTGGTGGTCTAGGGTGGATGAGAAGCATTATCTACTATCCCTGGTGGTCTAGGGTGGATGAGAAGCATTATCTATTATCCCTGGTGGTCTAGGGTGGATGAGAAGCATTATCTACTATCCCTGGTGGTCTAGGGTGGATGAGAAGCATTATCTATTATCCCTGGTGGTCTAGGGTGGATGAGAAGCATTATCTATTATCCCTGGTGGTCTAGGGTGGATGAGAAGCATTATCTATTATCCCTGGTGGTCTAGGGTGGATGAGAAGCATTATCTATTATCCCTGGTGGTCTAGGGTGGATGAGAAGCATTATCTACTATCCCTGGTGGTCTAGGGTGGATGAGAAGCATTATCTATTATCCCTGGTGGTCTAGGGTGGATGAGAAGCATTATCCACTATCCCTGGTGTCTACAGTATATAAACAATTAGCATCCTCTATCCCTAGTGGTCCATTTCACTCCTTATTCTTTGTGCCCTCATTTTCCCCATATACATGGTCTGTGCAGTGTGGAGAGGCAGTCTGCTGTACGGCACAACCCTGTACACTACTGTTCTCTGTGTGTTACTATTAGGAGAATGGATCAAACACAGGGTTGTGTTGATCACACAATGCAGCAATGTTTGGTGTTCTGTGAAGTGTATAGCGGTATGTATGTATGAAGCCCGGTGAGTGCCGCCTCCTGCTGGCCGGGTATTTCTGGCTTCGGCTGTGATCCTGACGCCGTCCGTCTCCCTGTTAATCATTTACTTTGATCTTTTGCCTATTATGTCGCCACGTTGTGTAACGGCGTTATACGGATTTCCAGGAAAGGTGAGCGGCGGTGACAGCAATCTCATTCTAACCGCTCCTGAAAAGTGACAGCCGATCAATGGAAGAAGGCGAAGACGTGACAACACAATCCCAGCCGAGGAGGAAAGTGACAGCGAGGGATGACAGCTGCCGGCGAGACGGAGATCCCCGAGAAAGAAGATACATAGCGAGATACACACGCCTACACACTGGATCTCAGCACTTCCTGCAGTCCTATGTAACACCACAGATAGCACAGTGATATCTCTCTGAGTACAGATAATGTACTAGATGTCAACTGCAGTCCCATGTAACACCACAGAAAACACAGTGATGGGGGCAAGGTAGCACTCTGTCTATCTATAGAGATTGTACATAGAGAGCTTCCCACGCCCACACCAGCCTCTGTGTCTATAGACATTGTAGATACAGAGCCTGGTGTGGGCGAGGGCAGCTCTCTGTCTATAGACATTGTACATACAGAGCCTGCTGTGGGCGGGGCAGCTCTCTGTCTATAGACATTGTACATACAGAGCCTGGTGCGGGTGGGGGCAGCTCTCTGTCTATAGACATTGTATATACAGAGCCTGGTGTGGGCAAGGGCAGCTCTCTGTCTATAGACATTGTACATTCAGAGCCTGGTGTGGGTGGGGGCAGATCACTGTCTATAGACATTGTACATACAGAGCCTGGTGTGGGCAGGGGCAGCTCTCTGTCTATACACATTGTATGTACAGAGTCTGGTGTGGGCATGGGCAGCTCTCTGTCTATAGACATTGTACATACAGAGCTTGGTGTGGGTGGGGGCAGCTCTCTGTCTATAGACATTGTACATACAGAGCATGGTGTGGGTGGGGGCAGCTTTGTCTATAGACATTGTACATACAGAGCCTGCTGTGGGCGGGGGCAGCTCTCTGTCTATAGACATTGTACATACAGAGCCTGGTGCGGGTGGGGGCAGCTCTCTGTCTATAGACATTGTATATACAGAGCCTGGTGTGGGCGAGGGCAGCCCTCTGTCTATAGACATTGTACATTCAGAGCCTGGTGTGGGTGGGGGCAGATCACTGTCTATAGACATTGTACATACAGAGCCTGGTGTGGGCAGGGGCAGCTCTCTGTCTATACACATTGTATGTACAGAGTCTGGTGTGGGCATGGGCAGCTCTCTGTCTATAGACATTGTACATACAGAGCCTGGTGTGGGTGGGGGCAGCTCTCTGTCTATAGACATTGTACATACAGAGCATGGTGTGGGTGGGGGCAGCTTTGTCTATAGACATTGTACATACAGAGCCTAGTGTGGGCGGGGGCAGCTCTCTGTCTATAGACATTGTACATACAGAGCCTGGTGTGCGCGGGGCAGCCCTCTGTCTATAGACATTGTACATTCAGAGCCTGGTGTGGGTGGGGGCAGATCACTGTCTATAGACATTTTACATATAGAGCCTGGTGTGGGTGGGGGCAGCTCTCTGTCTATAGACATTGTATATACAGAGCCTGGTGTGGGTGGGGCAGCTCTCTGTCTCTAGACATTGTACATACAGAGCCTGGTGTGGACAGGGGCAGGTCTCTGTCTATAGACATTGTACATACAGAGCCTGGTGTGGGCAGGGGCAGCTTTGTCTATAGACATTGTACATACAGAGCCTGGTGTGGGCGGGGCAGCTCTCTGTCTATAGACATTGCACATACAGAGCCTGGTGTGGGCAGGGGCAGCTTTGCCTATAGACATTGTACATACAGAGCCTGGTGTGGGCGGGGGCAGCTCTCTGTCTATAGACATTGTACATACAGAGCCTGGTGTGGGTGGGGGCAGCTCTCTGTCTATAGACATTGTACATACAGAGCCTGGTGTGGGCGGGGGCAGCTCTCCTGTCTATAGACATTGTACATACAGAGCCTGGTGTGGGTGGGGGCAGCTCTCTGTCTATAGACATTGTACATACAGAGCATGGTGTGGGCGGGGGCAGCTCTCCTGTCTATAGACATTGTACATACAGAGCCTGGTGTGGGCGGGGGGAGCTCTCTGTCTATAGACATTGTATATACAGAGCCTGGTGTGGGCGGGGGCAGCTCTCTGTCTATAGACATTGTACATACAGAGCCTGGTGTGGGTGGGGGCAGCTCTCTGTCTATAGACATTGTACATACAGAGCCTGGTGTGGGCGGGGGCAGCTGTATGTCTATAGACATTGTACATACAGAGCCTGGTGTGGGCGGGGGCAGCTCTCTTTCTATAGACATTGTACATACAGAGCCTGGTGTGGACGGGGGCAGCTGTATGTCTATAGACATTGTACATACAGAACCTGGTGTGGGCGGGGGCAGCTCTCTTTCTATAGACATTGTACATACAGAGCCTGGTGTGGACGGGTGCAGCTCTCTGTCTATAGACATTGTACATACAGAGCGGGGGCAGCTGTATGTCTATATATATTGTACATACAGAGCCTGGTGTGGGCAGGGACAGCTCTCCTGTCTATAGACATTGTACATACAGAGCCTGGTGGTGGGTGGGGGCAGTTCTCTGTCTATAGACATTGTACATACAGAGCCTGAGTGGGCGGGGGCAGCTCTCTGTCTATAGACATTGTATATACAGAGCCTGGTGTGGGCGGGGGCAGCTCTCTGTCTATAGACATTGTACATACAGAGCCTGGTGTGGGCGGGGGCAGCTCTCTGTCTATAGACATTGTACATACAGAGACTGGTGTGGGCGGGGGCAGCTCTCTGTCTAAACACATTGTACATACAGAGTCTGGTGTGGGCGGGGGCAGCTGTATGTCTATAGACATTGTACATACAGAGCCTGGTGTGGATGGGGGCAGCCCTCTGTCTATAGACATTGTACATACAGAGCCTGGTGTGGATGGGGGCAGCTCTCTGTCTATAGACATTGTACATACAGAGCCTGGTGTGGACGGGTGCAGCTCTCTGTCTATAGACATTGTACATACAGAGCGGGGGCAGCTGTATGTCTATATATATTGTACATACAGAGCCTGTGTGGGCAGGGACAGCTCTCCTGTCTATAGACATTGTACATACAGAGCCTGGTGTGGGTGGGGGCAGTTCTCTGTCTATAGACATTGTACATACAGAGCCTGATGTGGGCGGGGGCAGCTCTCTGTCTATAGACATTGTATATACAGAGTCTGGTGTGGGCGGGGGCAGCTCTCTGTCTATAGACATTGTACATACAGAGCCTGGTGTGGGCGGGGCAGCTCTCTGTCTATAGACATTGTACATACAGAGACTGGTGTGGGCGGGGCAGCTCTCTGTCTAAACACATTGTACATACAGAGTCTGGTGTGGGCGGGGCAGCTGTATGTCTATAGACATTCTACATACAGAGCCTGGTGTGGATGGGGGCAGCCCTCTGTCTATAGACATTGTACATACAGAGTCTGGTGTGGATGGGGCAGCTCTCTGTCTATAGACATTGTACATACAGAGCCTGGTGTGGGTGGGGGCAGCCCTCTGTCTATAGACATTGTACATACAGAGCCTGGTGTGGATGGGGCAGCTCTCTGTCTATAGACATTGTACTTACAGAGCCTGGTGTGGGTGGGGCAGCCCTCTGTCTATAGACATTGTACATACAGAGCCTGGTGTGGGTGGGGGAAGCTCTCTGTCTATAGACATTGTACATACAGAGCCTGGTGTGGGTGGGGGCAGCCCTCTGTCTATAGACATTGTACATACAGAGCCTGGTGTGGGTGGGGGCAGCTCTCTGTCTATAGACATTGTACATACAGAGACTGGTGTGGGCGGGGGCAGCTCTCCTGTCTAAACACATTGTACATACAGAGTCTGGTGTGGGCGGGGGCAGCTGTATGTCTATAGACATTGTACATACAGAGCCTGGTGTGGATGGGGGCAGCCCTCTGTCTATAGACATTGTACATACAGAGCCTGGTGTGGATGGGGGCAGCTCTCTGTCTATAGACATTGTACATACAGAGCCTGGTGTGGGTGATGGCAGCCCTCTGTCTATAGACATTGTACATACAGAGCCTGGTGTGGATGGGGGCAGCCCTCTGTCTATAGACATTGTACATACAGAGCCTGGTGTGGGTGGGGGCAGCTCTCTGTCTATAGACATTGTACATACAGAGCCTGGTGTGGGTGGGGGCAGCCCTCTGTCTATAGACATTGTACATACAGAGCCTGGTGTGGGTGGGGGCAGCTCTCTGTCTATAGACATTGTACATACAGAGCCTGGTGTGGACGGGGGCAGCTCTGTCTATAGACATTGTACATACAGAGCCTGGTGTGGGCGGGGGCAGCTCTCTGTCTATAGACATTGTATATACAGAGCCTGGTGTGGGTGGGGGCAGCTCTCTGTCTATAGACATTGTACATACAGAGCCTGGGGTGGGCGGGGGCAGCTCTCTGTCTATGGTTTTGTCTCAGATAGTAAGGTCACAGGATCCTTTACCTCTAGGACCATGGAGAATGCAGGCAGTTTAATATACCCAATATATATGTATATCCCAAAGCGCCCCCTGCTGTACTTACTTTGACAAGGCCATCCCGCTCCCGCTCAGCACCTCGTTCACCTGGCTCAGGAGGATCCCGGCCTCCACTGTCACTTGCTTCTTATCCTTGTCAATCTGGAGAAGGAGACAAGAGAGAAATAAGGAGTGGATAAAGAAAACGGGAGGACGACGGACATTATACTTCAAGATCACCCCTTCAATAAAGAAGTAATGTCCACCAAATGTCAGATGACTATGAATCATGTTATAGCCGGTAATTGTCCACCAGATCATCACACCCCTCCTGAAATACTCTGCACTGCTGGAGACGCTTATCCCACCACTATGTAACAGTCATGCGTCCCTTTCCACAGATCATCACACTTTTTTTTTTTTTTTAATTCTCTGTCCTGCTTTTGGACCCTCCAGCCATGTCCTCACTGACATCATCATGAGCAAAAGCGGCTTATTGTATGATGTTCTCCTGATATACTCTGTGCTGCTGTGGGTCCCTGCTGCTGTGTCCTCATGTGATTGTATAGTGTTCTCCTGATATACTCTGCGCTGCTGTGTCCTTATGTGATTGTATAGTGTTCTCCTGATATACTCTGTGCTGCTGTGTCCTCATTTAATTGTATAATGTTCTCCTGATATAAATACTCTGTGCTGCTGTGTCCTCATGTGATTGTATAGTGTTGTCCTGATATACTCTGTGCTGCTGTGTCTTCATGTGATTGTATAGTGTTCTCCTGATATACTCTGTGCTGCTGTGTCTTCATGTGATTGTATGGTGTTCTGATATACTCTGCGCTGCTGTGTCCTTATGTGATTGTATAGTGTTCTCCTGATATACTCTGTGCTGCTGTGTCCTCATTTAATTGTATAATGTTCTCCTGATATAAATACTCTGTGCTGCTGTGTCCTCATGTGATTGTATAGTGTTGTCCTGATATACTATGCGCTGCTGTGTCTTCATGTGATTGTATAATGTTCTCCTGATATACTCTGCGCTGCTGTGTCCTCATGTGATTGTATAGTGTTCTCCTGATATACTCTGCGCTGCTGTGTCTTCATGTGATTGTATAATGTTCTCCTGATATACTCTGTGCTGCTGTGTCCTCATGTGATTGTATAGTGTTCTCCTGATATACTCTGCGCTGCTGTGTCTTCATGTGATTGTATAATGTTCTCCTGATATACTCTGTGCTGCTGTGTCCTCATGTGATTGTATAGTGTTCTCCTGATATACTCTGTGCTGCTGTGTCCTCATGTGATTGTATAGTGTTCTCCTGATATACTCTGTGCTGCTGTGTCTTCATGTGATTGTATGGTGTTCTGATATACTCTGTGCTGCTGTGTCCTCATGTGATTGTATAATGTTCTCCTGATATACTCTGCGCTGCTGTGTCTTCATGTGATTGTATGGTGTTCTGATATACTCTGTGCTGCTGTGTCCTCATGTGATTGTATAATGTTCTCCTGATATACTCTGCGCTGCTGTGTCCTCATGTGATTGTATGGTGTTCTCCTGATATACTCTGCGCTGCTGTGTCCTCATGTGATTGTATAGTGTTCTCCTGATATACTCTGTGCTGCTGTGTCCTCATGTGATTGTATAGTGTTCTCCTGATATACTCTGCGCTGCTGTGTCCTCATGTGATTGTATAATGTTCTCCTGATATACTCTGTGCTGCTGTGTCCTCATGTGATTGTATAGTGTTCTCCTGATATACTCTGCGCTGCTGTGTCCTCATGTGATTGTATAGTGTTCTCCTGATATACTCTGCGCTGCTGTGTCCTCATGTGATTGTAGAATGTTCTCCTGATATACTCTGTGCTGCTGTGTCCTCATGTGATTGTATAGTGTTCTCCTGATATACTCTGTGCTGCTGTGTCCTCATGTGATTGTATAATGTTCTCCTGATATACTCTGCGCTGCTGTGTCCTCATGTGATTGTATAATATTCTCCTGATATACTCTGTGCTGCTGTGTCCTCATGTGATTGTATAATATTCTCCTGATATACTCTGCGCTGCTGTGTCCTCATGTGATTGTATAATATTCTCCTGATATACTCTGCGCTGCTGTGTCTTCATGTGATTGTATGGTGTTCTCCTGATATACTCTGTGCTGCTGTGTCCTCATGTGATTGTATAGTGTCCTCCTGATATACTCTGTGCTGCTGTGTCCTCATGTGATTGTATAGTGTTCTCCTGACATACTATGCGCTGCTGTGTCTTCATGTGATTGTATAGTGTTCTCCTGATATACTCTGCGCTGCTGTGTCCTCATGTGATTGTATAATGTTCTCCTGATATACTTTGCGCTGCTGTGTCCTCATGTGATTGTATGGTGTTCTCCTGATATACTCTGTGCTGCTGTGTCCTCATTTGATTGTATAATGTTCTCCTGATATACTCTGTGCTGCTGTGTCCTCATGTGATTGTATAGTGTTGTCCTGATATACTCTGCGCTGCTGTGTCTTCATGTGATTGTATGGTGTTCTCCTGATATACTCTGTGCTGCTGTGTCCTCATGTGATTGTATAGTGTCCTCCTAATATACTCTGCGCTGCTGTGTCCTCATGTGATTGTATAGTGTCCTCCTGATATACTCTGCGCTGCTGTGTCTTCATTTGATTGTATAGTGTTCTCCTGATGTACTCTGCGCTGCTGTGTCCTCATGTGATTGTATAGTGTTCTCCTGACATACTCTGCGCTGCTGTGTCCTCATGTGATTGTATAGTGTTCTCCTGATATACTCTGCGCTGCTGTGTCCTCATGTGATTGTATAGTGTTCTCCTGATATACTCTGCGCTGCTGTGTCCTCATGTGATTGTATAGTGTTCTCCTGATATACTCTGCGCTGCTGTGTCCTCATGTGATTGTATAGTGTTCTCCGGATATATGTTGAGCCCCAGGCCCTGGGGTACTCGGGTATCAGGCTCAGTGGGTGTTCTCACGAGGATGTCACGGGTGGCACTGGCAGTGCCTAAGCCCGTGGCCTGGGTGACACTTCAATAAGGGGTGTATGTACAGGGGATAAGAGTTTGTCATGTGACGCCACCTGTAGTACCTGGTGTACCTTAGTTGACGAACCCGTGTCCTTTCTTCCCCACCTAGGATGGGTCTATACCCAATGGCTCCGTGTAGGTAGTATTGGGGGTCCCCTCCCTCGTGATGAGGAAGCAGGCAGACCGCTCCGTCTGGCAGGGTGCTGCAGCTGACAAACCACAGCAGTTGGTTGCCGACTGCAAAGATAGACTTTGGCCGGATCCTCAGGCCTGGCGTTCCCGTGGTGGACTGGATAATCCCCTGGAGTATGGTCGCTCCACGCTGGGGTTCCCCTTTTCTCTCTAGGGCCCAGACTCTGCACGTCGTGCGCCCTCTTTCAGCAGTTCCTCAAGACCCTCTTTCTCCTTCCCTCCGTATCAGCGTGAAGCTCTCCGGGTAACCCTTCCATACTCTTTTCAGCTGTCCCGACTCCTCTCCTCCTCCAACTCACTAACTACTCTTGATCCCCCTGGAGGTGAATAATCCATCCCTCCCGGGTAACCTCCCACTGCTTTCCTAATGTGGGAGTGCTGGAATGCGTCCCACCCCCAACCTAGGGTCCACTTGCAGCTGGGAAATTACACTCTTTTACAGGTGCAATACCCCTCTGTGATGCCTGTCTATGTGGGGTGCCACATACCCCCTGATGGAATATACTCGTCCGCGAGTATCGGTACCTGTTAAATCGGGAAGTGAAAAACATTTTTGTGTTTTTGTAACAATATCAACGGTAAACTATTTACAACTAAGCATACTTGGATTTTTTTCCTATTTCTAGGAGGCACATTTTAAACTTCACAACACTGCGTTTGTTTCAATAACCCCAGGTCCTGGGTACCTGTTGCGTTTTCCCCTGGCTTGTTATCTACATAAATAATCTTCTTGGCCCCGGGGACCTTTTGGGGCCATTCCTTGGTTCCCTAGCTCACACTTGGGGTCCTCGCTTGCCGCTCCCCTGTGGTCCCCTGATTTTGGGGGGTTCCCCCTGACTCCTCTCCCTTTTTTTTGAAGTCATCCCCTTTCCTCTTTTAGCTTCTATACATTGGGTTTTCTGTTGGGGGGTCGCCTGTCTCAGCCGGATAGCGCTTTACGGAAATTTGGGGTTTTTAAAAGGGCTCCATCTGGGCCCTGGTCCCGGGTCTGACGGGTAGTGGGGGGGTACCCCGGCACGGGTTAAACTGCCTGCACCCAACTGCCCCTTGGCTTCTCCCCCTTTTTATGAGTCACTCACAGGCCCCCCTTCCACTTTGCACACCTCAGGGCCTTATGGTCCTGGAACCTCCAAACCCTCCCCCATTCAGCATCCCCCTCAGGTTTAAAAGGGGAAAATGCCCTTCCCCCGGCGGTCGGTTGCACCTCGACCTCCGCAGGGGTTTTCCAAGGGGGTCCAATGCTGGGGGATAAAGGGTGGTATCTTTTCCTTCCGGTTTTTTTTCTCTTAATTGGCGCCACTCCCAAACCCTTCCTTGGGCCCCCCCCCCTGATTGAGAGCAATTGGGGGGCCACTTTTTTCGCCTGTCTGGGTCCTTCTTCTAGGGGCGAGGACCCCCTGGGGCCCCTGTGTTTTGCATGGTAAGCGCCTCTTGGGGCCTCCTGCGTTTGGGAAAACCCTTTTTGGACCAAGCAATGGTGGAAAAATTTCTTTTCATAGTCCAAGACAAGTAAAACCCGGTATCTGGAAAGATCCTTTTGTGGGGCGAGAAAGTAATCAGCCCCAGGGGCCGGGGTCTCATCAGGCTCGGTGGGGGGCTTCCCACAATGTCACGGGGGGAGTGCAGGTGGTTTGGGGGGAATTAAAAGAGGTGTTGTACAATTAATTTGTTTAAAGTGAGATGTAGACTGTGTTTCAACCCGGCCCCACATCCCCAGGGTGTAAAGCGGCTAATGGCAAAGCTGTAGGTGGCCTCTTTGGGGAGTTCCTGAAAGGGACAGGTTGATGGAAAAAAAACACACACAGGGAAATCATTTTTTGGTACTTTCTTAAAAAATTCAGAAAATACAGGTTATTCAATCAGATTTAAAGAAACAGAGCTCAAGGGTCGCAAGTGGGGTCCCCTGGTTTTTTAACCGGGGGGTTTTTTTTGACAACCTGTTTCCTTTCTTCCCGCCCTAGAATGATCTAAACCCATGGGTCCGGATTTGCTTTCTCCCTCCCCCTAAAACAAAAGCTCCTCTAGGGTTCCAACTATAGCAAACCCCCACCGGTTTTAAAACTGCAGAGGGTAGATTTTTCCTTTCCGGGCCGGGGTTTCCCCTTTATAGATAATCACATGGAGTAGGTCCCCACTGGGGTTCCCCCTTTCTCTCTAGAGCCCAACCTCACTTTGGGGGCCCCCTCTCAGATCCCCTCAAACCCTCTTTCTCCTTTTCCCACCGGAAAAACTTCATAACCCTTTTGCTCGTTCACACTCTTTTCAGTGTCCCCCTCCCCCTCTTCCTCCACCAAAATATTTATCCCCCCTGAGTAATATATCCCTCCCTCCCGGTAATCCATCCCTTTTCCATTAATCAGAAAACCCACCACCAAAAAATAGGGGTCCCCTTCCCCTGGGGGAAAATTACATCCTTTTACGGTCAATACCCCCCTTTACCCAAATCGTGGGCGCCCCCAATTTTTCTCGGGGCCCGTTCCTCATGTATGTTGGGTTTTCAAAATATCTTCTGCGCCAATTTTTTGTATGTTTCTTCTTAACCTTGCGTTTCTCCTCTGGATTTTATACTTTCTCCTGATAACTCTGCTGCTGTGTCCTTTTTGAAAGGTGTTTTCCCAATACGGCTGGGTGGTCTTATTATTTATGGCTTATACTCTGTCTCTGTTCCTCATGGTGATTGTTTAGTTTCCCCCCGATATTACTTATACTGCTTTCTTATTTTGATTGTATGGGGTTTCCCCGAAACGTGCTGTTGTCCTCTGGATTTAGGTGTTTCCTGATATACTCTGGCGCTGTGTCCCCAGTATGTAAGGTTCTCCTGATAACCGTGGGTGCCCATTTTTTTTAGGCCTGTTCCTTTTGCTGCTGGCCAGGATTGTATAGTGTTCTCCTGTACCTGTGCTGCTGTGCCTCATGTATTTTTATGGTTTTTCCCCGAAACTCTGTGCCCTGTAGACCTGCCCCTTCCTTATGGTTTTTGTCCCCGTTTCCCCTATCATCCCCGGTTGACTGTGGTTTTTCCCTGAAATCCCGTCCGCTAGCAGCTTGCTTCCTCTTCGCCGGGCCTCTCCCGTATCACATGGGTTTTTTTGGCAGCGCCTCCAGGTGTCATACAGCTGCCAAACTTTCTACAGTCATTACTATTATTACATCTTATTCTTTCACGTATCTATAGAACTGTAGTTTGCTAGTTCCCCTTTATTAGACCTATATCTAAACATATATATACATCAACAAGACATGTCTGGCCCTTTAAGGATTGGTTATGTGTGACAATTCAGCCTCAGTCCATTTATTCAGTGGAACCAGGCAATGTCAGTGAAGCAGAAGGCAATCTGTGTGCCAGCGTGTGGCCTGCGGAGCCGCCGGGCAGGAGATCCGCTCCACCGTGCACCGCAAAGAATCCGCTTAGTTTTACTTTTGCAACTTTGTCGGTGCTAATCTATCTCTACGCTGAGATTCCCACAGCTGCAAGGTGTTTAGATGCTCAGGGGCACGATGTGCACTCCTAGTTTAGGTTTCACCCCTATTCTGATACAGGGCACAGAATTAAATATCTATATTCTTTATACCTGCAGCCACCACTAGGGGGAGCTCCCTGTATAGGGATAAATACAGCTTTTCTCAGTGACAGCTTCAGGCAGAAATGTATGGCCCCAGGTTTGGACTGTGTCTCAGGTGGCGGTATTGTTTGTACTGCCCTGGTGGTAGGGGGGACCTTTCTACTGAAATACGTGTTTCCTAAATTATGGTCCTAAAGTAGAAAACTGATTTTTTTTGAGGTTTTTTGGTTATTATAGAACTTGTTTTCCCTGCTTTTTCTAATTTTCTGTTGTCTGTGAGCTAGTGGGTGGAAACTAACAGCTATGATGTCTCCCATACAAAGCATGCACAATCAGAAGCGGCAACAGCAAGGAAGACACTGTGCAGTAGTATTGAGCAGTGAATCTGTGAGTCCAGCTGTGGACTGAATTTACTAGAAAGCAGCAGCATAGAGGGTGTTATAGAGCAGTACTGAGAGATGCAGCTGTGAATACAGCTCTAGGGTGAGATACAACACATACTAAAAAGCAGCAGCATAGAGGGCGTTATAGAGCAGTACTGAGACATGCAGCTGTGAATACAGCTCTAGGGTGAGATACAACACATACTAGAAAGCAGCAGAATGTAGGAAAACATACAGCATTGTTGAGCAGTGTAGCTGTGAATTCAACAATGGGGTGATATAATACAATTACTAGAAAGCAGTGATCTGTGAATCCAGTACTGAGGGTGAAATAAAAAACTTACTTGAAAGTTTCAGCATGAAGGACATTATACAGCAGTACTGAGCAGTGTAGATGGGATAAAACACTCCCTAAAAAGCTGCCACATGAAGGACATTACACCCCACTTCTGAGTAGTGTAGGTGTCAATCCAGTACTGGGGTGAAATTAAACACTAGAGAGCAACAGCATGGATGACATTACACAGCAATATTGGCAGTATTGAGCAGTACAGCTGTGGTTATAACGCTGTGTGCAGCATCTAGAAAACATCAGTATGGGGGACATTATAAAGCAGTACCAATCAGTGTTGCTGTGACTCTAGTAGTTGTGTGATATAAAACTATAGAAAGCATTAGCATAGAAGACATTATATAGCAGTACTGAGCAGTGTAGCTGTGAATCCAGTACTGGTGTGATATAAACCACTAGAAAGTATCATCATGGAGGACATTATACAGCAGTACTGAGCAGCGCACCTCTGAATCTAACAGTATGGACACTGAACATAAAAGCAGCAAGATGGAGGACATCATACAGTGATACTGAGCAGTGTAGCTGTGAGTCTACCATTGTGGACAATGACTATAAAGCATCCGACTGAAAGACATCATATAGTGGTACTGAGAAGTATAGCTTTGAATACAGTATTGAGAGTGATATAAAACACTAGAAAGAATTAGCATGGAGGACATCATAAAGCAATACTGAGCAGTGCATCTGTAAATCCAGTACTGGGAGTGATATCAAATACTAGAAAGATTCATCATGGAGAAAATTATACAGCAGTACTGAGCAGTGTGTCTGTAAATCTAACACTATGGACGGTAACTAGAAACCATCAGAAGGAGAACTTCATCCAGTGATACTGAGCAGTGCTGCTGCAAATCCAGTACTGGGGTGAAATAATGATGAGAATCTAGCACTAGGGACAGTGGCAAATAAGCGTCAGACTGGAAGACATCATACAGTGGTATTGAACAATGTTACTGTGAATCTAGTACTGTGGTGATACAAAACACTTACTAGAAAGCTTCAGAATGGGGGACATTACACACCAGTACTGAGCAGCACAGCTGTGGTTATAACACTGTGGACAGCAACTATAAAGCTTCAGTATAGGGGACATTATAAAGCAGTAATAAGCAGTGTGGCTGCGAATCTAGTCATTGTATGATATAAAACATTAGAAAGCATCAGCATTGAGGACATCGTATAGTAGTACTGAACACTGTAGCTGTAAATCTAGTACTGGGGGTGATATAAAACATTAGAAAGCATCAGCATGGATGACTTTATACAGCAGTACTGTACACTGTAGTTGTGAATCCAGTACTGGGGGATATATAAAACACTACAAAGTATCAGCATGTAGGACGTTAAACAATAGCACTGAGCAGTGCAGTTGTGAATCCAGTACTAGTGTGAAATAAAGTTGTGCATCTTATACTATGGACAGTGACTAGGAAGTATCAGAATGGATGACATCATAGAGTAATACTGAGCAGTGCAGCTGTAAATCTACCACTGTGGACAATGACTAGAAATCGTCAGATTGGAAGACATCATATAGTGGTACTGAGAAGCATAGCTGTGAATCCAGTACTGGGGGTGATAAAAAATATTATTAAGTATCAGCATGTAGGACATTAAACAACAGTACTGAGCAGTGCAGCTGTGAATCTAATACTATGGACAGTGACTACTAACCATCAGAATGGAGAATATCATACAGTGATACTGAGCAGTGTAGCTGTGAATCCAGTACTTGTGTGAAATAAAGCTGTGAATCTTATACTATGGACAGTGACTAGGAAGTATCAGAATGGAGGACATCATACAGTAATACTGAACAGTGCAGCTGTGAATCCAGTACTTGTGTGAAATAAAGCTGTGAATCTTATACTATGGACAGTGACTAGGAAGTATCAGAATGGAGGACATCATACAGTGATACTGAGCAGTGCAGCTGTGAATCTACCACTTTGGACAATGACTAGAAATCATCAGACTGGAAAACATCATATAGTGGTAATGAGCAGTGTAGCTGTGAATCCAGTACAGGGGTGATATAAAACACTGGAAAGTATCATCATGGAGAACATTATACAGCAGTACTGAACGCTGTAGCTGTGAATCCAGTACTGAGGTGATATAAAACACTAGAAAGTATCAGCATGTAGGACATCAAACAACAATACTGAGCAGTGCATCTGTGAATCTAATACTATGGACAGTGACTAGTAAGCATCAGAATGGAAAACATCATACAGTGATACTGAGCAGTGCAGCTGTGAATCCAGTACTTGTGGAACTAAAGCTGTGAATCTTATACTATGGACAGTGGCTAGGAAGTATCAGAATGGGTGACATCATACAGTAATACTGAGCAGTGCAGCTGTGAATCTACCATTGTGGACAATGACTAGAAATCATCAGACTGGAATACATCATATAGTGGTAATGAGCAGTGCAGCTGTGAATCCAGTACTGGGGGTGATATAAAACACTAGAAAGAATCATCATGGAGATCATACAGCAATACTGAGCAGCGCACTTGTGAATCTAAACACTATGGACAGTGACTACAAAGCATCAGAATGGAGGACATCATACATCAGTACTAAGCATTGTGGTTGTGATTCCAGCTCCAATGTGAAATAATGTATGTAGTAAGAAGATGCAGCACAGATGTTTCTGGCTCACTCTTCCTCTACTCCTCCTCATCCACTGAATCATTGCGGTCCTTGCGGCCTGGAGTGACCTGAAATGTGCCCCCCCCCTCTTCCAGGACCGAGTTATAGCTGTATTGTCTGCCTCTATGGGATAATTGATATGGGGTTCACATACTTTTGGGCATGTTCATATAATCTGTCTATAGGCAGAAATGATTTTCCTATGAAGCCATTGAGCTCCATTGTGCGGCCGCAGATTTATCTCGTAAGTCGGAATTATCCACAAGAAATGATTTATTTAAACAGAAGGAAAATAATAGAAGAAAAAGGAAAATGAAATTCTGTCTGAATCGTATGGGGAGGTGCAGGGGGGCGAGACGGGGAGGTGGAGGGGGGGGCGAGACGGGGAAGTGGAGGGGGGGGCGAGACGGGGAAGTGGGGGGGGCGAGACGGTGAGGTGGAGAGGGAGCGAGACGGGGAGGTACAGGGGGGGGGGCGAGACGGGGAAGTGAAGGGGGGGCGGGACGGGGAGGTACAGGGGGGGCGAGACGGGGAGGTGGAGGGGGGGCGAGACGGGGAAGTGGAGGGGGGGCGAGACGGGGAAGTACAGGGGGGGGGCGAGACGGGGAAGTACAGGGGGGGGCGAGACGGGGAGGTGGAGGGGGGGCGAGACGGGGAGGTGGAGGGGGGGCGAGACGGGGAAGTGGAGGGGGGGCGAGACGGGGAAGTGGAGGGGGGCGAAATGGGGAGGTGGAGGGGGGGCGAGACGGGGAAGTACAGGGGGGGGCGAGACGGTGAGGTGGAGGGGGGGTGAGACGGGGAAGTGGAGGGGGGGTGAGACGGGGAGGTACAGGGGGGGGCGAGACGGGGAGGTGGAGGGGGGGTGAGACGGGGAAGTGGAGGGGGGGCGAGACGGGGAGGTGCAGGGGGGGGAGAGACGGGGGGGGGCAAGACGCGGAGTCATTAATCCGTGTGCGGCGGATCGGAGAGACGAGGGTCCTGTAACAAGTGGAGGTGACACCAAATAACACCGCACTCCGTCACTGACAGTCGCGCTTCACGGTCGCTGCGTACAATATATTACCGCAGACAGTCGCACGCTGTACGGCGCACAGTGTGTGCTAATGAGCGGATGAGGCTGCATTTCACCCCTCTGCCACTAGGTGGGGTTGTAACACCAGAATCAAATATGCTTTTAAAGGGGTATTCCATTGGGGTGCGGCATAGACCCCCCCATATACATCGTTATTCTGATGATGGGGGTCAGGGGCTTTTATTCAGACAGTTATACCAAACTGAATAATCTTAAAAACTGATATACAGCAAGAAGGCTGAAGTAAAGGGGATCTCCGCTTAGGACTATCAATTTTTGTTTAATCAGTTGACTCGTTAATAAGGCAATCTAGGAGATTCCCACTGCTGAGATCCCCAGTGATCAGCTGTAAAGTCCGTCAGCGAGTGTTCAATTTCCTGCAGCTCCCCCACAGGAAATAGACGGTATTACATGTTTCTCAATTAAGTCCATGTGCTAGCTGTGTAATATATGGATATACCAGGTCCTCCAGAGAGAAAGATAAGCTGTGGCTGATAAATCAGGGTCCTAAAGAGCTGATCTAAGAGATTCTCACTGCTGGAATCCCCAGTGATCCGCTGTAAAGTTAATCAGTGAGAGTTTATTCCCCTACAACTCCCCTGAAGGAGACAAAAGATATTACATGGTTTTCAATGAAGACAATGTACTGGCTGTAATATATGGACATGCTGGGTCCCCCAGAGAGAAAGAAGACCTGTGCCTGATAAATCAGGGTCCTAAAAAGCTGATCTAAGAGATTCCTACTGCTGGGATCCCCCTGCAGCTCCCCTGCAGGAGACAAGAGGTGTTACATGGTTCTATATTAAGTCAATGTGCTGGCTGTGTAATATATGAACATGATTGGTCCTCCAGAGAGAAAGATGACCTGTGGCTGATAAATCAGAGTCCTAAAAATCCTATCTAAGAGATTCCTAAGGCTGGGATTCCAAGTGATCAGCTGTAAAGACCATCAGTGAGTGTTCGATTTCCTCCAGCTCCCCCACAGGAGAAAGGTGGTATTACATGTTTCTCAATTAAGTCAATGGGCAGGCTGTGTAATATATGGACCTCCGGAGAGAAAGTCGACCTGTGGCAAATCAGGGTCCTAAAAAGCCAAACTAAAACATCCCTACTGATGAGATCCCAAGTGATCAGCTGTAAAGTCCATCAGTGTGTGTTCTATTCTCGGCAGCTCCCCCAGAGGAGACAAGAGGTATTACTTGGTTTTCAATGTGTTGGCTGTGTAATATATGGACATGCGGAAAAGTCCATCAGTGTGTGTTCGATTCTCCGCAGCTCCCCCACAGGAGACAGGCAGTATTACATGTTTCTCAATTACGTCAATGAACTGGCTGTGTAACATATGGACATTGTGGGTCCTCCAGAGAGGAAGATGAACTGTGGCTGATGAATCAGGGTCCTAAAAGCCAATCTACTAGATTTCCACTGCTGGGATCCCCAGTGATCAGCATCAGCTGTAAATTCCATCAGTGATTGTTCGATTCCCTCCAGATCCCCCACAGGAGATAGGCGGTTTTACATGTTTCTCAATTAAAAGGATCCTGACCCCAAAAAATTAGCCGCCAGCCCCTTAATACCTTTCCCTCCAGAATGCTAACACCTCTGGAGCCATCCCTTTGTGTGGCCAGAGCGATATTGTAATGTTAATAAAAGTGCTTTTTATACCTTATTTCCAGCGGCTTCTCAGCATTTGAGAAGCCGCTAAAGGCGTGCCTGGCTGCTGCTCCCCACCGCCTGCTTGTTAATTATGCACGCCCCAATAAGCGTGCCACAGATCCGAGAGCCTGTGCGCGTCATAAAAGGGGCGGTAAAGCCGGGATGACGCAACCACTCGGAGGGACCTAGTGAATGACCTGCAGAGAGCTGGGACCGACGTAACACAGGCTACCATCAGTAACATACTACACCGCCAGGGACTCAGATCCTACAGTGCCAGACGTGTCCCCCTGATTAAGCCATTACATGTCTAATCCTGTCTGAAGTTTGCTAGAGAGCATTTGGATGATCCAGAAGAGTATTGGGAGAATGTCATATGGTCAGATGAAACCAAAGTAGAACTGTTTGGTTGTTGGCAGAGGATCATTCAGGATACTCTCAAAGCGTATTGACAACAGAACAGAGCTTTAATTAGCAACAAACAGGTACAGATATGATAGGCTTTGTGGAATCAGGAATATACATATCTTAAGTGTCTCTGTGCAGCATCAGCAGGCTGCTTCTCCTCTCATGCACAGACACAGGCAACTGGGGACAGTCACAGGGTCTTTCCTGTGTGTGAGCCTCTGGGAGACTTTTTAAAATCTAACTTTATAAACAATAAACAAACCTAGCAATAGAACACTTACATACACAGGAACGGAGTTGTTGCACTAAACATATTCCAACAGTGGTAGAACCAAAACTCGTCATGTTTGGAGGAGAAAGAATGCTGAGTTACATCCAAAGAACACCATACCTACTGTGAAGCATGGGGGTGGCAACATCATGCTATGGGGCTATTCTCTGCCAAGGGACAATGACGACTGATCCGTGTACATGAAAGAATGATTGGGGCTATGTATCGTGAGATTGAGTGCAAACCTCCTTCCATCAGTAAGGGCAGTGAAGATGAAAGGTGGCTGGGTCTTTTTAGTGCCAGTACCGCTGAACTCTACAAATAACACGAGTTGGCTCTATGTTGTCCCTTGTGGTCAAAAGTATTACTGCATCTTTTTCCATTCTCTATGATGAGGTTTTTGGAGTTATCCTCAGGTGATATTTCATCTTTCCCTGTACAGCCCCTTACTGTGAGATTGTTATACAAGATCACAATATGAGGGTGGATTGGGGGTCTCCACTCCTCTGCTGAAGTAGGACAAGAGTCAGATACATTCACATTTAAAGGGACGTTTCTTGATGCATTTGCTTGTTAATTGAATTAATTATTGACCACGCTGGGGCCATCAACCTAGAAAGTCAATGTTAGATTTTATTCAGCATTTTTCTGACTTGCAGACGAAAAAGGAAATATAAAGAGAAAACAGCGGGTTCAGATCAGTGGTGTCCAGAGCCGCCACTCACCCGGCAGAGGGGATCAGACAAATGACAGATCCCACAACATGGGACAATGTGGGAAAACATGTTGAGGGGACACTGCAACTCCATAACAATAACCCACCGAGATCCCCCATAACAGAGCGTCATCAACAGATCCCCCATAACAGAGCGTCATCCACAGATCCCCCATAACAGAGCGTCATCCACAGATCCCCCATAAAAGGGCGTCATCCACAGATCCCCCATAACAGAGCGTCATCCACAGATCCCCCATAACAGAGCGTCATCCACAGATCCCCCATAACAGAGCGTCATCCACAGATCCCCATAACAGAGCGTCATCCACAGATCCCCCATAACAGAGCGTCATCCACCGATCCCCCATAAACAGAGCGTCACCCTCAGATCCCCCATAACAGAGCGTCATCCACAGATCCCCCATAACAGAGCGTCCTCCACAGATCCCCATAACAGAGCGTCCTCCACAGATCCCCCATAACAGAGCGTCATCCACAGATCCCCATAACAGAGCGTCATACACAGATCCCCCATAACAGAGCGTCATCCACAGATCCCTCATAACAGAGCGTCATCCATAGATCCTCCATAACAGAGCGTCATCCACAGATCCCCCATAACAGAGCGTCATCCACAGATCCCCATAACAGAGCGTCATCAACAGATCCCCCATAACAGAGCGTTATCCACAGATCCCCCATAACAGAGCGTCATCCACAGATCCCCCATACACACAGAGCGTCATCCACAGATCCCCCATAACAGAGCGTCATCCACAGATCCCATAACAGAGCGTCATCCACAGATCCCCATAAACAGAGCGTCATCCACAGATCACCCATAACAGAGCGTCATCCACAGATCCCCATAACAGAGCGTCATCCACAGATCCCCCATAAACGAGCGTCATCCACAGATCCCCCATAACAGAGCGTCATCCACAGATCCCCCATAACAGAGCGTCATCCACAGATCCCCCATAACAGAGCGTCATCCACAGATCCCCATTAACAGAGCGTCATCCACAGATCCCCATAACAGAGCGTCATCCACAGATCCCCCATAACAGAGCGTCATCCACAGATCCCCCATAACAGAGCGTCATCCACAGATCCCCCATAACAGAGCGTCATCCACAGATCCTCCATAACAGAGCGTCATCCACAGATCCCCCATAACAGAGCGTCATCCACAGATCCCCCATAACAGAGCGTCATCCACAGATCCCCCATAACAGAGCGTCATCCACAGATCCCCCATAACAGAGCGTCATCCACAGATCCCCATAACAGAGCGTCATCCACAGATCCCCCATAACAGAGCGTCATCCACAGATCCCCATAACAGAGCGTCATCCACAGATCCCCCATAACAGAGCGTCATCCACAGATCCCCCATAACAGAGAGTCATCCACAGATCCCCATAACAGAGCGTCATCCACAGATCCCCATAACAGAGCGTCATCCACAGATCCCCCATAACAGAGCGTCATCCACAGATCCCCCATAACAGGCGTCATCCACAGATCCCCATAAACAGCGTCATCCACAGATCCCCATAACAGAGCGTCATCCACAGATCCCCCATAACAGAGCGTCATCCACAGATCCCCATAACAGAGCGTCATCCACAGATCCTCCATAACAGAGCGTCATCCACAGATCCCCCATAACAGAGCGTCATCCACAACGATCCCCCATAACAGAGCGTCATCCACAGATCCCCCATAACAGAGCGTCATCCACAGATCCCCCATAACAACGAGAGCGTCATCCACAGATCCCCATAACAGAGCGTCATCCACAGATCCCCCATAACAGAGCGTCATCCACAGATCCCCCATAACAGAGCGTCATCCACAGATCCTCCCATAACAGAGCGTCATCCACAGATCCCCCATAACAGAGCGTCAATCCAACAGATCCCTCCATAACAGAGCGTCATCCACAGATCCCCATAACAGAGCGTCATCCACAGATCCCCCATAACAGAGCGTCATCCACAGATCCCCCATAACAGAGCGTCATCCACAGATCCCCATAACAGAGCGTCATCCACAGATCCCCCGATAACAAGAGCGTCATCCACAGATCCCCCATAACAGAGCGTCATCCACAGATCCCCCATAACAGAGAGCGTCATCCACAGATCCCCCATAACAGAGCGTCATCCACAGATCCCCCATAACAGAGCGTCATCCACAGATCCCCCATAACAGAGCGTCATCCACAGATCCCCATAACAGAGCGTCATCCACAGATCCCCCATAACAGAGCGTCATCCACAGATCCCCCATAACAGAGAACGGTCATCCACAGATCCCCATAACAGAGCGTCATCCACAGATCCCCATAACAGAGCGTCATCCACAGATCCCCCATAACAGAGCGTCATCCACAGATCCCCCATAACAGAGCGTCATCCACAGATCCCCATAACAGAGCGTCATCCACAGATCCCCCATAACAGAGCGTCATCCACAGATCCCCCATAACAGAGCGTCATCCACAGATCCCCCATAACAGAGCGTCATCCACAGATCCCCCATAACAGAGCGTCATCCACAGATCCCCTATAACAGAGCGTCATCCACAGATCCTCCATAACAGAGCGTCATCCACAGATCCCCCATAACAGAGCGTCATCCACAGATCCCCCATAACAGAGCGTCATCCACAGATCCCCCATAACAGAGCGTCATCCACAGATCCCCCATAACAGAGTGTCATCCACAGATCCCCCATAACAGAGCGTCATCCACAGATCCCCCATAACAGAGCGTCATCCACAGATTCTCCATAACAGAGCGTCATCCACAGATCCCCCATAACAGAGCGTCATCCACAGATCCCCCATAACAGAGCGTCATCCACAGATCCCCCATAACAGAGCATCATCCACAGATCCCCCATAACAGAGCGTCATCCACAGATCCCCCATAACAGAGCGTCATCCACAGATCCCCCATAACAGAGCGTCACCACAGATCCCCCATAACAGAGCGTCATCCACAGATCCCCCATAACAGAGCGTCATCCACAGATCCCCCATACCTTTCTGCTTTGATCCCCACAATCCTCTAGGAGGGTTTTTACCTTTAAAACTTTGTTCATTTTATCCAGGTGGATCATGAAGTCGTCGGTGCAGGCGATGTCCGATGGGGAGTGCCCTGCACCCACCACCTTCACCTTCTTACTCCTCTGTCGCGCCAGGTCGAGGATCTGAGGAGAAACAGAAGACAATCCCATTACTATAACTTTAGAGATCTTAGTATATGTTCATGAGACAAGTATTGTTGTCATAGGGACATAAAAAGGAAGACAAGGAAGGATTTCCATTTCTTTTTTTTTGGCGTGGGCTCCGCCATATTTTCTATTGCTAGCCAAGGGAACCCAGACAGCTGGAAGCTGGAATTCTCAGAGTGGTGAGGCCCAAGCGTTCTGGGTTCCCCCCGCTGAAAATTGCAGCCAGAAGCCGCCCTAGAATTGGCGCCTCTAGCAGAGACACCAAAACTGGCGGTTACCCAGCTCTTCCAACTGCTGTGTAGCGATGGCAGAGTGGGTAATAAAGGGGTTGATGCCAGATTTTATTTGGCAGCTGATATCAAGCTCTATTGCTAATATCAGCCATCAGTATGACAGCCGGCCATTACCAATACTTTCAGTAAAGTTGAAAAAAAAAACACACAGAAATGTTTTATTACATACAAAATAGACTGAGACACCTCATTATCCACTTTATTAGCTCCCACCAAGTTCCCCTCCGACGTAATCGCTTTTGTTTTTAATATCTATTGTTTTATCAGGTTGTCTACTAAAAATATATATTCTTTTTATAATATTAGATTTATGAGTTTATTGTCACTATTGTCACTATTGGCATTGGTTCCTGTATAATACTCTTTTCCTCTAGATATGCACGGAAATGGTAACAGAACAGCAGAGGAACGACACAATGTAGATTGCTATGGCCATTAAATCATCATTATGCACTTGGGAGCTGTCAAGAAAATATGAATTATTGTCATTGTTTTAAAATGTTTGAAAAGGGACCTACATAGATCTCTGATTTGCTTCCCCCCAGTCAGGAAAGTTTACGGCTAAGCCATAAACCTGAGCTAATCTAAAAACCAACTGGCTTGCGCTGGCTCTTCCTACAGCCTCCACGTTGATATTCCTTAATCATCAGTTACAGTCTTTTAACATCAAATTTAATAATGCACGTTCATGTCATAATTTCATAAATCCTATTTTTGAAATGCTTACATTCTCACAGATTTAATTGTATAGCTTACTTGTCTGGAAACGGGTTAGAAACCTGGGAAATGAATTCTGACCTTCCTCACATCACAGACATATCATATTTGGTATCAAACAACATGTAAATCTCCAAGGGTAAACATGATGTTCATATCTTTGACATGGGAGCGTCCAAGCCAAAGATATGGAACAATTGAGGTTTTGAGAAGTTTACAGAACCCAGCCCACCTGTGAGGTAACCAAAGTGGGAGTTTTCTGGTTTTCTGTCTCATTACATAAAACCAAAGCATTCATTTTGGGGTCATTCCAGCTTAATGAAGGACATAGGAACAATCCTAACCCATCTCCGGGGTGCCTTCCCCCCCCTGAAATCACCATTTGCAAGTTATTTTAATTACTTTTCTTTTCTTTTGCTCCAAATTGTTCAAAAAGAGATTTTTGCAGAAAGTCGAAAATATATATTTTTTTTCTATCTTTAACCTTTTTTTTTTGTTGCATATATAAAATCTGTGCAGGTAGCAAATATATTTTGAAAAAATGTTGCAACTTTTTTTTAAAATTGCAATTGATTAATTAGATGGAAACATCCGGAAAGTCAAAACTTTGTCCTAAATTGCAAATGTTAAAAAATGGGGAAAAGAGGAAAAAAAAATAATAAAAAAAAAGAGAAAAAAAAAGAGAAAAAAGTCAAATTAAAAAAATAAGGCAAAAATGACTCAAAAAGTGCAAATGCAATAAATGACTCAGTCCCTGTGAACCTTTATTGGACAGAGCATGCTGAGAGTTGTAGTCGCAAAGTGTTGCAGAAGGTCTATATAGAAGTAAGAGCTCCGAATGAAATAACAGCTGGCCAATCCCCTCAGTCCTTCCTATTCTCCCCTATTCCTCCCATTCTCCCCTATTCCTTCCATTTTCTCCAATTCCTACGATTCCCTCCTATTCCTCCCATCACCCCCTATTCCTTCCATTCCCCCCATTCCTTCCATTCCCCCATTCCTTCCATTCCCCCCATTTCCCCCTATTCCTTCCATTCCCCCCATTCCCCCTATTCATTACATTCCCCACATTCCCCCCTATTCCTTACATTCCCCCATTCCTTCCATTCCCCCCATTTCCCCCCATTCCTTCCATTCCCCCCATTCCCCCTATTCATTACATTCCCCACATTCCCCCCTATTCCTTACATTCCCCCATTCCTTCCATTCCCCCCATTTCCCCCCATTCCTTCCATTCCCCCCATTCCCCCTATTCATTACATTCCCCACATTCCCCTCTATTCCTTCCATTCCCCCCATTCCCTCCTATTCCTCCCATTCCTCCCATTCCCTCCTATTCCTCCATTTCCCCCTATTCCTCCCATTCCGCCCCATTGCTTCTATTATATATAAAAAGAGACAGCATCTCACCAGCTGGTACTTTTTCCAAACGTCTTTTATTCAGCTCCCATAAGTATACAGCGACGTTTCAATCACACAGATCTTTGTCAAGTGTATTGTGTGGTGCCCCTATTCCTTCCATTCCCCCCATTCCCCCTTATTCCTTCCATTCCCCTCACTCCCTCCTATTTCTTCCATTCCCCCATTCCTCCCATTCCCCCTATTCCTTTCATTCTCCCCATGACCTCCTATTCCTCCCATTCCCTCCTATTACTCCCATTCTCCCCATTCCCCCCTATTCCTTCCATTCCCCCTATTCCTCCCATTCCCCCTATTCCTTCCATTCCCCCCATTCCCTCCTATTCCTTCCATTATCCCTCCTCCCCCCTATTTCACCTATTCCCCCCATTTTCCCCGCACTCACCTCCTTCACTTCCTCCACGCTGGAAGGCTGGAAGTACAGCTCTGGGGTGGATCCGTAGGTCTGAGCCCAATTTTGGAACTTATATCCTCCCCGACCGAGAACCTAGAATCACATGAAGGAATCATCAGAATCCAACTAATTCCTTGAATGAACGCAACATTACAAATGTAGCAGAGCTGGAGACATTATTTTTCACATTTGCAAAATTGGAAAAAAAATCAAACATTGTAATTAAATTTCCCACCACTAGGTGGAGCTGTGCAGAAGGTGTTTTGTTCGATGTGTTGTTTCTTCGCAACAGCTCACCATGTGGTCAGAACTGGAACTGTAGGTAAAAAATGTTTTTTTTTTCTCTTATCCTGTGCAAAAATTACATGTACCTTATAACAGGGACATCAACATAAAACGTACACCACATATCCAGCTGCATAACATACAAAATTCGGAGGTTATCCCCTACTCATTCCTGATCATTAGAGGACCAATCAATGGGATCCTGTCACATTGGGCGTAAGGAGACACCCTGCGCAACATGACGAGGAGGGGAAAGGAGTCCCTGGTGGTAAAAGTATAAGGTGGAATGGTGACCCCTAAAAACACTAGCGCTGACACCTGGCTGCCCAACAACCCTATACAGTCTCCGTAACTGTCGCTGAGCAGGATACCTCGTCCCTGTCTGTCCCTCAACTAAGACTACTTAGAGATCAGACAGGGTGAACACTGGTCAACCCAGCTAACAACTAAAGGAAAACACCAAGGAAACAAAGGGGAGAGAAACACTAGTGCTGACACCTGTCTCCCTGAACAACACTATTCAGTCTCCATAACTATCACCGAGCAGGATACCTCGTACCTGTCTGTCCCTCAACTAAGACTACTTAGGGATAAGACAGGGTGAACACTGGTCAACTCAACTAAGAAGTAAAGGAAAACACCAGGGGAACAAGCAAGGGGGAGAGGGAGAAACACTTAGTAGAAAGAAGAGCCAGACCGAAAACTACACTAGAAGTCCCAGATGCATTGCTGAGCCAGGAAGCACCACCAACTCCAAACACACTATCACCTGCAATGTATCATGGGAGCCAAGGGGGATAAATAGAGACAGCTGAAGGTTAGGCAGGTAGGAGATAAGTTGGGTCCTAGTGACCTCCAGCTATCACCAAGCAAAGAGATACCTCTTAGAGGGACAGAACCCAAATTCAGGATTTTGGCTGTTTGGCCAGATGCTGCGACCTTCTGAGAGTGGCTTCAACAGCCTCGTCCGTGGCTCCTGATACACCCATGACAGACCCCTAGGAATCTCATAGTATTTGGCTATCTCCTACACAATAACTGGAATTGAGGTGTGGGGTCCCGTTCTTGGACTTTGTGGGGGTCTCTGCAATCAGTAAGTTGTCCTTTATCACTTTACGAAGATACCATAGGATAGTCTTTTGCATTGGGGGGGGGGTATTTATCACTTATTTTGTGCATGATTTTTTTTTCTTTTTCTTTGGCAATTTTTTTTTCCATTTTTTCCCTTTGCTGACACTTTTATAAAATAATTTTTCAATTATTTTGCAGCAGGCCCATCATTTTTCTTTGGGGGTTGGCGTAATAAATGGAGCGACGTTTCTAGACAGAAGTGATAAATGTTACGACGAGGACCCAAATTTAACAAATATTGGAGGTGATGAAGCCACAAGGAAATTCACATCAACTAGTAAGGGTGCACATTTGCGGACCCCTCCGCAGCGTTCTGCGGAGGGGATCCGCAATGTGAGCGCAGCACCGCCAGCCCCTATCTTTATAATGGGAGCGCATGGTGCTGCGCTTGACAGCGCATGACCATGCGCACCCATTCACTGCCATATGTGATCTGTGCGCAGGCGGAGGCCTGCGCACAAATCACACGCTCCCGCCCGCACCAGGGATGCGCACAGATCACATATGGGAGTGAATGGGTGCGCACGTTCATGCGCTGTCAAGCGCAGCACCATGCGCTCCCATTATAAAGATAGGGGCTGGCGGTGCTGCGCTCACATTGCGGATCCCCTCCGCAGAACGCTGCAGAGGGGTCCGCAAATGTGAAGGCACCCTGAAGTGCTGACTCTGCCTTGAAAAATTAGCCAAAACCAAATAAGATAATCAAGAAAAATCTACATTAAAAAATGTCCTTTTTTTAACCATACTTTACATGTGGAGACATTGACGTGAGTTTTTGAAGCAAAAACTAAGCAGAAAATCAGTATTTTTGAGGAGTTTCGAGAATGATTTGGGGAGTTTTGCTCAGTTTCTGTTCCATAAACTCCTCCTAAACTTCCATGTGCCTATAGCCACTGAGCAGAAACTCTCCAAAATCCTCCCCAAAAAGTGTACGTGCACACCATGTCTTCCTCAGGCAACTCCTGGTGCAAAACATGGACACAATGCACAGCAACATCAAATCTATATTGTTGTGCACATCGTCAGTCTTTTGTCATTTCTTTTATCTGCTTCATTGATCTGTTCGGAAACCCTGGAGCTGGGAAAAAAAGAAACGGTCATTTATTGGGCGGCTTTGGATGCCGCTTACTCTGCGTAATAGATGCCAAAAACTACCACAATAAAACACATAAACTACCATAACAATTATCACATAAACTACCATAACAATTACCACATAAACTACCATAATAATTATCACCTAAACTATCATAACAATTATCACATAAACTACCATAACAATTACCACATAAACTACCATAACAATTACCACATAAACTACCATAACAATTACCACATAAACTATCATAACAATTATCACCTAAACTATCATAACAATTACCACATAAACTACCATAACAATTACCACATAAACTACCATAACAATTACCACATAAACTACCATAACAATTACCACATAAACTTCCATAACAATTACCACATAAACTACCATAACAATTATCACATAAACTACCATAACAATTACCACATTATTATTATTATTATTAATTTATATAGCGCCATTATATTCCATGGCGCTTTACATGTTAAAAAGGGCAGACTAGGACAAGTAACATAGTAACAATACAAGTAACAATAAATGTTGACAATTCAGTTGTACAGAAACAAGAGGGGAGAAATCCTGTCCACAAAGGCTCACAGTCTACAAGGGGCGGGTGGGGATACAGTGGGAGGAGGAAATTCCAGTCATGAGGCGGTGTGGTGGACCGGGTCTTATTGCAGGTGGTAGGCTTGGCGGAACAGGTGGGTCTTCAGGCTACTTTTGAAGGTTCCCAGGGTAGGAGAATGTCTGATGTGTTGGGGCAGTGAGTTCCAGAGTCTGGGTGAAGCACGAGAGAAATCCTGTATGCGGCTGTGCGAAGAGGAGATGAGGGGGGAGTAGAGGAGGAGTTCTTGGGAGGATCGCAGGTTGTGTGAGGGTAGGTATTGGCACACCATGTCGGAGATGTATGGAGGGGACAGGTTGTGAATGGCTTTGTATGTCATGGTTAATATTTTAAACCGGGATCTCTGGGAAGCAGGGAGCCAATGAAGGGCTTGGCAGAGGGGGACACAGGGGAGTAGCGGGAGGACAGATGGATTAGGCGGGCAGCGGAGTTCAAGATAGATTGGAGAGGTGCGAGGGAGGTATTAGGGAGGCCGGTGAGCAGGAGGTTGCAGTAATCGAGGCGGGAGATGATGAGAGCGTGAATAAGGATTTTAGCAGTGTCGTGGTCAAGGAAAGTGTGAATCCTATAGATGTTTTTGAGCTGGAGTCGGCAGGAGGTGGCGAGGGCCTGGATGTGGGGCTTGAAGGAGAGGGAAGAGTCAAGGATAACCCCGAGGCACTTGGCGTGGGGGACTGGAGAGAGAGAGCAGTCGTTGACGACGATGGATAGGTCAGGTAGTGAGGGGGAGCAGCTTGGGGGGAAGACGATGAACTCGGTTTTGTCCATGTTCAGCTTAAGGAAGCGAGCAGAGAAGAAGGATGAGATGGCGGACAGGCAGTGTGGAATTTTGGATAGAAGGGAGGCGATGTCAGGACCAGACAGGTAGATTTGGGTGTCGTCGGCGTAGAGGTTGTACTGGAGGCCATGGGACTCAATGAGTTGCCCTAGACCGAGAGTGTAGATTGAGAACAGTAATGGTCCAAGAACCGAGCCCTGAGGGACCCCGACAGATAGGGGGTAGGACGAGGAGGATGTGTGGGAGTGGGTGACGCTGAAGGTCCAGTCCGTTAAGTATGAGGAGATCCAAGAGAGGGCAAGGTCCGTGATGCCAAGAGATTCCAGGATCTGTAGTAGAAGGGAGTGGTCAACAGTGTCAAAGGCGGCTGACAGGTCGAGGAGGAGGAGAACAGAGTAGTGGCGCTTGCTTTTGGCAGTCAGTAGGTCATTTGTGACTTTGGTCAGGGCTGTTTCAGTGGAGTGGAGGGGTCGGAAGCCAGATTGCAGGCGGTCAAAGAGGGAGCAGGAGGAGAGGTGAGAGGACAGCTCAGAGTGGACATGCTGTTCAAGTAGTTTAGAGGCGAAAGGGAGGAGAGATATAGGGCGGTAGTTGGAGACAGTTGTGGGATCGAGGGAGGGTTTTTTGAGGATGGGTGTGATCAAGGTGTATTTGAAGGCTGAGGGGAAGGTGCCGGTGGTGAGTGATAGGTTTAAAAGATGAGTCAGGGCTGGGATGATAACGGAGGTGAGGTTGGGAATGAGGTGGGATGGGAGCGGGTCGTGGGTGCTGGTGGTGAGGTGTGATTTTGACAGGAGGGAGGAGAGCTGGTCTTCAGTTATAGGGGGGAATTACCACAATAACAATTACCACATAAACTACCATAACAATTACCACATAAACTACCATAACAATTATTGCCTAAACTACCATAACAATTATCACATAAACTACCATAACAATTATTACATAAACTACCATAACAATTACCACATAAACTACCATAACAATTATCACATAAACTACCACAACAATTACCACATAAGCTACCATAACAACTACCACATAAGCTACCATAACAACTACCACATAAACTACCATAACAATTACTGCCTAAACTACCATAACAATTATTGCCTAAACTACCATAACAATTATCACATAAACTACCATAACAATTATTGCCTAAACTACCATAACAACTACCACATAAACTACCATAACAATTATTGCCTAAACTACCATAACAATTATCACATAAACTACCATAACAATTATTACATAAACTACCATAACAATTACCACATAAACTACCATAACAATTACTGCCTAAACTACCATAACAATTACCACATAAACTACCATAACAATTACCACATAAACTACCATAACAATTATCACATAAACTACCATAACAATTACCACATAAACTACCATAACAATTACCACATAAACTACCATAACAATTATCACATAAACTACCACAACAATTACCACATAAGCTACCATAACAATTACCACATAAACTACCATAACAATTACCACATAAACTACCATAACAATTACTGCCTAAACTACCATAACAATTATTGCCTAAACTACCATAACAATTATCACATAAACTACCATAACAATTATTACATAAACTACCATAACAATTACCACATAAACTACCATAACTATTATCACATAAACTACCATAACAATTACCACATAAACTACCATAACAATTATTACATAAACTACCATAACAATTATCACATAAACTACCATAACAATTACCACATAAACTACCATAACAATTATCACCTAAACTACCATAACAATTATTACATAAACTACCATAACAATTACCACATAAACTACCATAACAATTACCACATAAACTACCATAACAATTATCACCTAAACTATCATAACAATTACCACATAAACTACCATAACAATTATCACATAAACTACCATAACAATTATCACCTAAACTACCATAACAATTACCACATAAACTACCATAACAATTATCACCTAAACTACCATAACAATTATCACATAAACTACCATAACAATTATCACATAAACTACCATAACAATTACCACATGAACTACCATAACAATTATCACATAAACTACCATAACAATTATCACCTAAACTATCATAACAATTATCACATAAACTACCATAACAATTATCACCTAAACTACCATAACAATTATCACATAAACTACCATAACAATTATCACATAAACTACCATAACAATTACCACATGAACTACCATAACAATTATCACATAAACTACCATAACAATTATCACCTAAACTATCATAACAATTATCACATAAACTACCATAACAATTACCACATAAACTACCATAACAATTATCACATAAACTACCATAACAATTATTACATAAACTACCATAACAATTATCACATAAACTACCATAACAATTACTGCCTAAACTACCATAACAATTATTGCCTAAACTACCATAACAATTATCACATAAACTACCATAACAATTATTACATAAACTACCATAACAATTACCACATAAACTACCATAACAATTACCACATAAGCTACCATAACAATTACCACATAAACTACCATAACAATTACCACATAAACTACCATAATAATTACTGCCTAAACTACCATAACAATTATTGCCTAAACTACCATAACAATTATCACATAAACTACCATAACAATTATTACATAAACTACCTTAACAATTACCACATAAACTACCATAACTATTATCACATAAACTACCATAACAATTACCACATAAACTACCATAACAATTACTGCCTAAACTACCATAACAATTACCACATAAACTACCATAACAATTATCACATAAACTACCATAACAATTACCACATAAACTACCATAACAATTACCACATAAACTACCATAACAATTATCACATAAACTACCATAACAATTACCACATAAACTACCATAACAATTATCACATAAACTACCATAACAATTACCACATAAACTACCATAACAATTACCACATAAACTACCATAACAATTACCACATAAACTACCAAAACAATTACTGCCTAAACTACCACAAAATCCATTGCAAACACTATGAAGAAAAAACTACTGCAAAAAATACCAAAAAAAACTACTGGAAAAAACAAACAAACAATCACCATAGAAACAACCATAAAATCTACTGCAAAAACAACCCTAAAACTACCACAAAAAAAACACAAAAACTATCCAAAACCTACTGCAAAAACTACCACAAACACAACCCAAAAATTGCCAAAAAAACTACAGTAAAAACTATTTTAAAAAACCACCGCAAATATATCCATTAAAACTTCAACAAAAACCACTGCAAAAACTATTTAAAAACCTAGCAGAAAAACTTCCCTTTTTATTCATCTTTTTTCCGCAATGTAATTCCAGGAAGAGGTCGCGGTCAGCCGTATTCTGTCGCCACATACAATATCACCATGACAGGTCTGGAGATTAATGACTGATGCAGAATTACTCTGCCAATCACGACCTATTGTAAAATCAATGGCTGAGTATATAGCGTATATATATATATATATCTGCTGCTCGGGAGGATTGACGGGGTTTCCACAGGAGAAATAATTCACTGCTTTATTCCAGCCATAAACCCGGAGTCTGACACGATGGCCGGGCTCATACATCGCCCCAGAGCCCATTAATAGATGGAGTAGACATCGCAGTGCACAAGTATTCAACCCCCTGCAATCCACAGGTTTCACTACATTATCAATGATCAGTGGTGTAGTATGGGAAGGGGCTACAGGGGCGATTTCCCAGGGGGAAGAGCAAAGTCTATAAGTGCATAAATGAGCCTTGCCGAAGAGCACCACTATGAGGGCACATCCGTCACTGCCTATGCGGAACACAGCAATCGAGATGGGTTTGTCATTGGTTGCTGCTCTCTGTATAGGTATTGATTGAGATGATGATGTGAGCAGGTGTGCATGAAGAGAATTGGCAATCAAGGGCAGTTAATCAATAAGCTTAGGGTTGGGGCTAGACTTATGGTGGGTTTACACACACCAACTTATCTGTCCAACTTCTGACCAACTTACTGGTTGCAGTGAAATCATGGACACATTGTTCTATTTTGTGGCTGTGTACAAATGTAACAATGTGTCCATGATTTCACTGCAACCAGTAAGTTGGTCAGAAGTTGGACAGATAAGTTGGTGTGTGTAAACCCACCATTAGAGTCTGAGCTAGGGTTAAGCTAGGGCTAAGGTTGGGGCTAGACCTAGAGTCTGAGCTAGGATTAAAGCTAGGGCTAAGGTTAGGGCTAGACCTGGAGTCTAAGCTAGGGTTAAAGCTGGGATAAGGTTAGGGCTAGACTTATAGTTTGAGCTAGAGTTACAGCTAGGGCTACAGTTAGGGCTAGACTTAGAGTCTAAGCTAGGGTTAAAGCTAGGGTTAAGGAAAGGGCTATACTTACAGTCTGAGCTAGGGTAACATCTAGGGCTAAGGTTAGGGCTACACTTAGGGTCAGAGCTAGGGTTAGAGCTAGGGCTAAGGTTAGGGCTAGACATAGAGTCTGAGCTAGGGTTAGAGTAGGGCTAAGGTTAGCGCTAGACCTAGAGTCTGAGCTAGGATAACAGCTAGGGCTAAGGTTAGAGTTAGACCTGGAGTCTAAGCTAAGGTTACAGCTAGGTATAAGGTTAGGGTTAGACTTAGAGTCTGAGCTAGCGTTAGAGCTAGGGTTAAGGTTAAGGCTAGACTTAGGGTCAGAGCTAGGGTTAGAGCTAGCGCTAAGGTTAGGGCTAGACTTAGAGTATGAGCTAGGTTACAGCTCGAGCTAATGATATGGTTAAAATGATAGTGAGAGTTAGGGTTAGAGCAATGGCTTGAGTAATGGAAAGTATTACAGTTAAGGTTAGGGTAGTACTAGGACTTTAGTATGGCTAGGGATAGGACTAGGGTTCCAGCTAGGACTAGGGTTAGAGCCAGCGTTAAAATTAGAGTTATGGCTAGGGTTAGGGAAAAAGTGAGGCTGGGTACAATGGTAGGGTTGGAGTCGAGGGATAAAGTTAGGGATAGGGTCACAGCTAAGGGTAGGGTGGGAATACATATATATATACCAGGATGGAGAAACATATATACTAGGATGGGGACATATATACCACGATGGGGGACACATATAGCAGGATAGGCGGGACATATATAACAGGATAGGGGGGGCATATATAACAGGATGGAGACATATATACCAGGATGAGGGACATATATACCAGGATGAGGGACATATATACCAGGATGAGGGACATATATATCAGAATGGGGGACATGTTTACCAGAATAGGGGACATATATACCAGGATGGGGGAAATATATCTGAATGGGGGACACATATACCAGGATGAAGACATATATGCCAGGATAGGCCCAGAATGAGGTGACATATATACCAGGATGGGGACATATATACCAGGATGGGGACATATATACCAGGATGGGGGTCATATATACCAGGATAGGGGACATATATACCACAATGGAGGGCATTAGTACATAATTTGTGGACATTATGCCTATAACAGTGTCAGCAGCAGATCCCCCCATAACAGTTTGTTATGATCACATTTTTTGCTTACGATTTTCCACCTCTAAATCCTAGGTGCATTTTATAATCCGAATGCAATACACTGTGTGCAGAATTATTAGACAAATTGTATTGTAGAGGATTATTTTTATTATGTTCTCAATCACCCAAAAGACTCATAAATATCAAAGCTTAATATTTTTGGCAGTTGGAGGGTTTTTTAGATTTGGCTCTTAGGAGGATTTCTGTGTGTGCAGGTAACTATTACTGTGCAGAATTATTAGGCAACGTAATAAAAACCAAATATATTCCCATCTCACTTGTTTATTTTCACCAGGTAACCAATATAACTGCACAAAATGTAGAAATAAACATTTCTGACATGCAAAAACAAAACCCCCCAAAATGAGTGCCCAATATGATATCGCCCCCTTTCTTTATGATGACACTCAGCAGCCTCCATCCATAGATTGTGTCAGTTGCTTGATTTGTTCACAATCAACATAGCGTGCAGCAGCCACCACAGCCTCCAGACACTGTCCCCAGAGGTGTGCTGTTTTCTCTCCAGAAACTGTCCCCAGAGGTGTGCTATTTTCCCTCCCGGTAGATCTCACAATTTAGGAGGGACCACAGGTTCTCTATGGGGTTCAGATCAGGTGAACAAGGGAGCCATGTCATTATTTTTCTTCTTTTAGACCTTTACTGGCCAGCCATGCTGTGGAGTAGTTGGATCATGTGATGGAGCATTGTCCTGCATGAAAATCATGTTTTTCTTGAATAATACCGACTTCTTCCTGTACCACTGCTTGAAGAAGTTGTCTTCCAGAAACTGGCAGTAGGTCCGGGAGTTGAGCTTCACTCCATCCTCAACCCAATAAGGTCGCACAAGTTCATCTTTGATGATCCCAGCCCATACCAGTACCCCACCTCCACCTTGCTGGTGTCTGAGTCGGAGTGGAGCTCTCTGCCCTTTACTGATCCAGCCTCTGGCCCATCCATCTGGACCATCAAGACTCACTCTCATTTCATCAGTCCATAAAACCTTTGATAAATCAGTCTTCAGATATTTCTTGGCCCAGTCTTGACGTTTTATCTTATGTTTCTTGGTCAGAGGTGGTGGTTTTTCATCCTTCCTTACCTTGGCCATGTCCCTGAGTATGGCACACCTTGTGCTTTCTGATACTCCAGTAACGTTGCAGCTCTGAAATATGGCAAAACTGGTGGCAAATGGCATCTTGGCAGCTTCACGCCTGATTTTCCTCAATTCATGGTCAGTTATTTTGCTCCTTTCTTGCCCTCACGCTTCTTGCGACCCTGTTGGATATTTGCCATGAAACGCTTGATTGTTCGGTGATCGCGCTTCAAAAGTTTGGCAATTTCCAGATTGCTGCATCCCTCTGCAAGACATCTCACAATTGTGGACTGTTCAGAGCCGTCACATCTCTCTTCTGACCCATTTTACCTAAGGAAAGGCATTCGCCTAATAATTAAGCACACCTTATATAGGGTGTGGATGTCATTACACCACTCCCCTCCTCATCACCTGATTTACTTCATTGGTAGTTGGCTCTCAGCCTATACAGCTTGGAGTAGGACAACATGGATAAAAAGTATCATGTGATCACAATACTCATTTACCTAATAATTCTGCACACAGTGTATATATATATATACTTTGGACCCAGCTAATGTTCTTGTAACTCTTTTCTTTATAGAGAAAACTAGAGGTCATGTGACTAAAGGTCACAGCAGAACCCAAATTAAAGGTCATCCCCTCATTGTATTCATACCCAGGGGCAGACTGTCACCCCCGGGGCCTTGGTGCAGGTGAGGACCGTGGGGGGGGGGGGTGCTACTGGAGGGCCGTGCTCTCCTACCTGCTGCTGCAGGGAGAGCAGCGCCCTCCTACCCGTTGCTTGCTGCTGGGAGAGCTGCGCCGGATGCTTGTAGGAGTCGGAGGGGAGGGGCGGGATCAGGCAAGGGGAGCAGGAAGCTCTCTGCTTCCCTTGTCTGACCCTCCTCTCCTTTGACGGCGGCTTGCGGGGTCGGCTGGGGCTCCCTCCGGGCTTGAAAGGGCCCCCTAGCTGGTCGGGGGCCCTGGTGCAGCTGCACCAGCTGCACCACGGTAGTTCCGCCCCTGTTCATACCACCAAGTCGAAAAAAACTTGGCCCTCTCTTAATCAATATTGCAACTATATTGGCGCATAAGTAGACACAGCTGGGCCCCAAAGGGACCAAGACATACTGGCTGTTCCTTGGATGAAGACCAAGGTGTAAGTAAGGGCACATGGTCGCTCAGTAGCCTGATGCAGATTTTGCTTTGGGTCCAGTCTTCAAACCCATTCCTTGCCATAGTGGCCAATGTTCCAACATGGATCCCACTAGGAGTACAGAATGGCGTAGTATGGGGGCCTTGAAGTCAGTCAAACCCACCGATTTGTCCAAAATTACTTTTCTGCAATTTTTAAGGACTCCAGAACAATCCAATTCACACTACAACCACGGTGTGGTCATATATGAACCCATAAAACATAAACATCTCCCGAAAGAGTATCATAAAGTGATGTTTGTATGAAATAATGGCCATCTTGGGATATGTCAATGCAAGAGGAAAGGAAAGACATATATGTACAAAATCTTAAACTTTGAGTCATGGAGGTCCTAGCAGTTGGACAACCACCTGGAGTTTTCTTCTGGAGGAACCCCTTGAATCCCTGATTCCGGTTGGCACTTACCATTTTTGCCCTTAGTCCTTCCAACGATAGTATCTGGTTCTCTTGAGGTGGTGTCTGATCAGTCCGGTTATTGTAAGAGAACAAGTCCTGCTCCTCAAGGTATTTTATCAGGTAGCATCAGGCTGTTGACTAAGCAGATGTCTCGTAACACTTGATGGAGCCCGGGTTACAGATTCATGGTGCGTATGACGAGCGGGATAATGTATAACAGTCTGGGAGCCATTGGCCCATAACTGCAGGGATTCCCCGGACCGGCTCCATCGTTCACCGAAATGACTTTTTAATGATAGCGTCTTCTAAGATAAATATCCAGACTCTCGATCCGAGAGGGGGTGAATATTGTGTAATGTCCGGATGTCTGATGAGACGTTGTGCCTCTCCATATATTATCGGGAGCGCGGAGTCCTCCTTAAATGGAGAATAAAGGACTATTCATCCTTATATCTTGGTCTCCATACAGCGGATAATAATGTGTATTTTCTTGTCTGTATCTGTCGTTGACGGTCATCACTATCGAGGGTAGAGTTTGACCAGAAAAGACGAAAATTTGACCGACACCGGAGATATGACCAAATCCTAAGAGTCCGAAGCCCCGAAAATCATCCTTCATGAAAACTTTGTTGACCCCGATATACATATCAAAGCAGTTGCAAAACTAAACCAAGTCCTAAAAAAATGTAAGGAATGCAACGTTTCGGCCACACAGAGCCGTGAGCATTTTTTTTAATGGCTTGAAAAAGTCCCCGTGAGGTCAAAACGTTGCAATTTCTGCATCTTCTTACGACTTTGGTCTGTGGAGGGTTGTACCAAGCTGCCCGAGTCGTTGAGTGCAATATGTCTTGATTCCAGGGATATGACCGGCACCGTCGTCCTCCCTGGGACCTGGGAGACTCTTGTGAAAGTGGAAGTGTCCAAGGAACGTCTCATTCTTCTGTAGGTGCTTCTGTCCAGCCCAGGCCCTGGGGGTACTCGGATCACTCAGGCGCAGTCTCTGGGGGAAGGTCACGGGTAGTGGTGCCTGAGGCCGTGGGCCCGGGGGATGCAGATAAAAGATGGGTAGAGAGAAAATAATAGAAATGTCTGTCGTGACGCCACCTGTAGGGTTCCGGTGACGGCACCGGCGCTGCTTGGGTCTCCGGGGTGATGGGCGGCAGCAAGGTGGAACCGCTCCCTACAGGACGAGCGGAGGGGTCCCCGGGGTTGTAAGTTGTAGTGAGGGTAATAGGGTAGCACGGTCAGTGTGGTGCAGATGGAAGGAGGGACATACACACATAAAAGTCTTTTGGTACCTTTACTGGTGTTCTCCACGGGTACACTCGTCCGGAGGAGAGGGAAACACTTCAGGATCTCCACAGCGAGTAGGGTTGTAGGCCTCCTTGTTTCAGTTATTCTGTCAAAGTCTGACCAGACCATTACTACTTTATCTGTGTGACTCTCCACACCCGGGTTTGCTGCACTGAGGGCACTTCTATGAGATTCCTGTCATGGCCTTGACTCCGGGCTCTTATTTGGTGGTGCTTCGGGTGTCCTGGAAGCTAAACCTCCTGGTAGTGCTGGTTTCTCTGCAGGGCCTATTCTCTATTTCCCTGCAGCTCGGACCCAGTGACCGGAACTCTGATGAGGTGAGTTGGTATGACTCCTCTGCCCCCTTCTTGTATCAAGTTTCTCTCCTCTGCCTTCGACCTCTACTCTGCGGGTCTACCACTGTCTCAGGTGGTTGCTGGTATGGGCCTAGCACGGCTCCAGTACCAGCTCAGCTCACTCAGCTCTTCACAGTTCTGTAGTGACTGCACACTCTGGTGTTTTTGTGGCGCCCCGCAACGAGTGTGTCACAGGAGTGTATTGCAGCCAGGACAGCAGCAGCAATATTCTCTAACTAAGCAGTGACATGGTTAATTTCAGAGCTCCATACCCTACATGCACATCAGCATAGAGGGCCAATAAGGTCCTGGTGGGCGGAGTGTAGAGGTAGTGTGTAGTGGAGAAGTTAGTGCAGCAGTCAGTCTACGGGGAGTCTGCAAAAATGTAGGAGAAGGAGGAAGCAGGGTGGCCGGGAGGAACGTAGGAGGGGGCCTTGCACAGTTCCGTGCAGCCCCCAGGCCACGACCACCAATGGTTAGGCGCCATTACCCCGGTGCCTCAACAACCGGATTCTGAGTGGATGCTTACGGGTCAAACACCACCCTTGCCCATCTACAACCGGATTACTGGTTCCGAAGCTGGGAGTCGTTTACCACTGCCATGCAAACCAGGAGTGGAGGATCGCTCTACAGGAGCACCCCACCACCGCCGCACACAGAGTTGTCTTGCCAGCGGAGTACCCACCAAAAGGACCCAAGGCTCCCCCGCACATCCGGTCAGAATTCACCGGTAGGGAAATTGAAGCAGCCTCCTTGTACCCGATCTGGCACCCCAAGGCGACAACGGCAACACAAACTAGCTTAGAATGGAGGAACACCGCGGAGCTCTGAGACAATACCAGTCATTGCTAAGTCCACCCGGTCCGTTACCCGTTAACTGCATGCCATGTATCACCTGCTGGTTACAGTAAAGTACCCATTGCAGAGACTAATGTCCGTGTTTATTATGCTGTAATAGGAACAAATGCCGGAATGCCCGCGCTGCCACCAGGAATCACCAGGAAACTAAGAGTTAACTGGGCAGATTTTTCTTTATTTCATCCTACGCGTTTCGGAGCCTCTATCCGAGCTCCTACCTTCTCATGTTTGCGTGTTTATTATGAACTGTCCATCTCCGTGTGCAGAGAGAGAAACTGAGCTGCCTCACAACATCTTGTGCAGCTCCTGGCTCCGGGGACTCCCGCTCATCCTGTGGGGAGCGTCCCATCTTGCTGCATCCCATCCCCCGGAGGCCTAAGCAGCGCCGGTGGACATCACCGGAACTCTCACAGGTGGCGTCACGAAACAACCCCTAAACTGTTCAGCCGATATACTGATCTGGATCACCGGGCCCCACTGCTGCAGGCGCAGTTTCCGTGACAGGGAGAAGACACAAAACGCCTGCAACGTGTTGACCCGGCCGCGGTGAGTCATTTTCCCTCCAGAACCTGTATTTATAGGGGGAAATGGCTTAAGGCAACCAGTGGAGCTCCCCCTACAGGTCTGGGGTGAAAGGTGTTGTGTGGAAGTGGGTTACTCGCTGTGAGAAATCCCTCCATGTCCCAAGGGAGTCTGTGGTGACCTGGCACAGGGTGCCACACCTCCTCATGGAAACATACAAGACCATTGAGTCTTGGAGAGTTGGATCCTCAAAGTGCCTGGTTTGGATGAGTATAACGCGGCATAAGCAGATGGTGTTGGTGCTGTAGGGTGATCGGAGGCAACTGGAAGAGCAGAAATGGAATTATGGGAGCCAGTAAAGCATAGTTGAACCAGAGGTAGCAGAATTGTAATACTTAAAGGAACAGAGAAGATTCAGTAATTGTCACGCCAGTGATGGTAAGGTAGCAGGGACAGGGCGCACCTACACTGTCCCTAGGCTAATCTGTCCCTTTTCACAAAATTACCATTGAAGATGGAGATTCCTGGGTCTCGTACTTTTCTGTGCTACTAAATGGGACTTACCTAGATGCCCCCTCCCCAAAGAGAGTGAAGTGGCCGGTACACTAGGAAACTCTCAGGGAAATCAGAACAACAGGTATAAAAGGACTCTGGGGACTTTTCCAGAAAGTGGCTTCACTGCTGCAAAAGGAACAACATCTCTGCTACATAGGAAAGAGCTTAATCAGCATTGCCAGAATACAAATTCTATATCTGTCATAGAGTAAAGGTAGGGGCAGTAGACATAGCGGAAGGGGCAGACAATCACAAGCTGCAGGTGATGCTGGTTGAAGGCTGCACCCACTTCCCTTTAAATAGTCACATGACCCATCACCTAACACCAATAATAGATCCTTTCTGTGCTGACCACCATAGTGTGTGGAGGTCAAACCTGGGTGTTGGTGTTATCTGCCGCTGGGATCTACTATGAATATGCAAATAGAGTCTGTGGAGCCTCGGTTAGGAGTCTCAAACACAGGACTAGACATATATCCCTCCAGGGAAGGACCCAGCCAAGGGGTGGCTCCTTGCGGAGAACACCACTTTGCAATCTTGGTCTACTCGGCCTTGCTCCCACCTAGCCAGAATCCTACTCTACACTGATGAGGGGCAACACCCCGAAACAGCTGTATGTGGATGGATACCTGGCCTTGGTATTCCCTTGTCATATCTGTAAACTTGTAAAAGAGTTGGATATTGACTTAAAGGGCCACTTCATTTGGTGGTTATGGTGTTCTCCGCAAGGAGCCACCCCTTGACTGGGTCCTTCCCTGGAGGGATATATGGCTAGTCCTGTGTTTGAGACTCCTAACCGAGGCTCCACAGACTCTATTTGCATATTCATATTTCCCAGGGGGCAATGTGCCTAGGAATTCACTGTGTTTGAGCGCTTTAGCCAGCTGCCCGCAGTGTTTTCTTGGACTGGTCTCCCTGAGATCAGTGAATACTTTGCTGCTGGGATCTACTGTCCGGGTGCTGCACTATCTGTAGCCTATGAAGTTTAGCTGCAAATACCAAGTTGGGGGATATCCCTACTATCTATGTCCCCTGTCTGTTTACCTGTCCCCGTGTTATATTACATCAGAGGTGACATCTAGTGCACTCACCGGCCTGGCACTAGACAGCGTGAGTGGAGGGACAATACAGGGAATATCCACGTGGTGGCAGCGGGGGGAAAGACCCACTTAGGTATGTTAGGGGAGCTAAGAGACAGACACAGGTTAGTATCAGAGGGTGTTCCATCCCACGCTCCCTATTGTCAGGGATTTCCTCTCCTTACACCATCCTATTGTACCCCCTTTGTGTTGCGCTGTGTGCCAGACATCCTCCTGTCCGAGCCTGACACAGGCAGTGAGTATTGTGACCAGATCCTCCTTTTATTTAAATTTCGAACCTTCTGCTGTATAATCCTTAATGCTGATAGGATGGAGTAGATCAGGTGATGTATATTTGTATAATGAGGGAAGTGCGCCTTACATCAGAGATGACATCTACTGCACTCACTGGTCTGGCACTGGACAGGGGAGTGGAGGTACAGTACAGGGACAAGGCAGGTGGTGGCAGCTGGGGGAAGGACCCACTTAGGGACGTTAGGGGAGCTTAGAGACAGACACAGGTTAGTATCAGAGGATGTCCTATCCCGCACTCCCTATCATCAGGGATTTCCTCTCCTTATGGAGAGTTGATTGGATGGAGCAGATCAGGTGATGTATATTTGTATAAAGAGGGAGGTTCGTCCTCAGGATGCAAAATCCTTCATTACGGTGCAGAATTAATAAGAGCTCATTTTCTTAAGGCAAAATGGACCAAAAAAGAGATTTACCCGACTCTCAAAAGTCACAATTGTTCCTCATATTGGGGCGATCACAGAATCGGGAAAAGTTTTGCAAAAATGAGATGAAAATAACCAATTGAGATGAACAATTTACGATTCTCATTGTTACCTAATAATCTGCGCTCAGAGAGAGTCTCCCAAGACAAAGCCGCTCTGTTACTTTATTCAGGATTCGGGTTTATTAATCTTTTAGATTTAGTTGTTTAATAATATTAATTAGATACAAATCCTATATAATACCTACTTGCGTGTGTCGACTTCCGGCCGATGTCCACAAATCCCAGAATTCACTGCGCCCACCGGAAGCTATGCCATATTACACACCCAAGTGATAAGATAATATGCTAATATGGCACGAGATGCCGGTGGAACAGACACCCAACCCTGATGCTCCACATGCCGCCTGCAGCACACCTCCCATTGCCCCTGCCTACCTCCGACTTACCAGGCCAGAGGGATAAAGGACCTGTGTTATGTCACAATCATGTGATCAGTCATGTGACCGGCCAGAGCCAAATTCTCCTGACTGATCACAATGTGACAGTTGCACTGCACTCAGCCCTGCACAGGGTAGGAGGGGGAGTGGGGGGGAAAGACAGCCCCAGAGGGGACAGACAGCCATAGAGGGGAGAGAGACAGCCACAGAGGAGACAGATAGCCATAGAGGGGAGAGAGACAGCACCAGAGGGGACAGATAGCCATAGAGGAGAGAGAGACAGCACCAGAGGGGACAGACAGCCATAGAGGGGAGAGAGACAGCACCAGAGGGGACAGATAGCCATAGAGGAGAGAGAGACAGCATCAGAGGGACAGATAGCCATAGAGGAGAGAGAGACAGCACCAGAGGGGACAGACAGCCATAGAGGGGAGAGAGACAGCACCAAGGGGACAGATAGCCATAGAGGGGAGAGAGACAGCATCAGAGGGGACATATAGCCAAAGAGGAGAGAGAGACAGCACCAGAGGGGACAGACAGCCATAGAGGGGAGAGAGACAGCCACAGAGGGGACAGATAGCCATAGAGGGGAGAGAGACAGCACCCAGAGGGGACAAACAGCCATAGAGGGGAGAGAGACAGCACCAGATGGGACAGACAGCTATAGAGGGGAGAGAGACACAATCACAGGGGAAGTGAGGCAGTCACAGAGGGGAGAGAGAAAGCTAAAATGGGGACAGAGACAGCCACAGAGGGAGGGAGACAGCCATATCGGGAGTGAGACAGCCACAGAGGAGAGACAGCCACAGAGGGGAGAGAGCAGTATATAATGACGAAGTGTCGTATGATCCGCGCTGCTACCAAAGGAAGACCAGGACAATGTATCATCTGATTGAAGTAGTTCTTTAATCCGACGTGTTTCTGAGCTATTTCCCAGCTCCTTCCTCAGGGAATTATTACAATGTATTACATACAGGATGCTTTTAGACATTTGAGAAGGCACCAAAACAATTGTTGCTGAATCATTATGACGTCACTGAACAGGAAGTGACAATGTGACGTGAACAGAGCGTGTCATCAGTGACGTGAACAGAGCATGTCATCAGTGACGTGAACAGAGCGTGTCATCAGTGACGTGAACAGAGCGTGTCATCAGTGACGTGAACAGAGCAAGTCATCGGTGTGCAAACATTGTATATATCCATATATATGTATAACAATTAATAAAATAATCAAAGTTATTTTATATTTGTGATAATAGTGACCAAAAAAATCAAAGAAAGGGATAAACTTAATTAAAAATAGTGATAAAGATATCCACAGAACTGGTGTGGATCGAACTCACATGAAATAGCATAAAAATGTGACAAATGATTTGACAAACCCATTGTACTATCAGTGCTGGCAATCATATCAACCAATCAATGAACAGCAAAAATGTATGCACCAGTTTTCACAGAGGAGAGACAGCCACAGAGGGGACGGAGACAGCCACAGAGGGGACGGAGACAGCCACAGAGGGGACGGAGACAGCCACAGAGGGGACGGAGACAGCCACAGAGGGGATGGAGACAGCCACAGAAGGGAGAGAGACAGCCAAAGAGGGGAGAGACAGCCATAGAGGGGAGAGAGATAGCCACAGATGGGAGACTTCCACATTGCACAGGGGGAGACAGGCACCGAGAGGAGAGACAGGCGCAGGGAGAGAGAGCACAGGGGGCGGCAGGCACAGAGAGAAGAGACAGGCACCAAGAGGAGAGACAGTGCACAGGGGAGACAGGCACAGGAAGGCGAGACATAGCGCACAGAGACCGCCCTCCTGATGTGGCTCATGTAGTGCCCCTGCGGTTCAGGCACCAGTATGGTACTGCACCTATCTAATAGGTGTGGCATCATGCTCGCAGGTAAGAAGGGAAAACTTTGCTGTGACCCCCAACACACACCCAACACTATCCAAAATCCAGGCGAGGGTGATGCTGGGCAGAAGATACTCACTTTCAGAGTAGTCCCCATCTACTGGCTGGAGGGAGGAGTTAGGTTAGAGGTAGAGGCAAAGAGAGAGCAGTGAGTTCCAGGAGAAGTCAGAAGCTATGGAGAGGGCAGGACACATATGGGTCAGCTGCCAATCCCAGGCCTGAGGACCTGAATCTGCAGCCGGCCATACAGGCCGGGCAGAGAACCTAGCTGCACAGGGATACCAGCCCCAATTCTGCCTGGATATCTTCAGGACCAGCCGAGAAACTGGAGTTCACTGGGCTTCATGTATAGTGACTACCATTGTGGACTGTCCCAAGGCTAAGGAACTAGATAGGGTCAAGAAGACTTGCAAGACAGTCACTCGGAGGGCCCGTAGTCACCTGCCTTTGGAACTTGTAACCACAGAACACTAGGAGAACAAGGGGCAGCAGAGGGTCAGAGAGCAAGAGGGCAGCAAGTAAGGCCATATTCCCTGTGTCACAGCAAAGTGGACCTTGATTACCCATGAGCTGGTGAATACAGTACCCCGGCTGGGTCGTGTCTGTACTAAACTACAGTAGAGGTCACCGGTAAGAACTGCAGAACACTGTGTCTGTCTACTCAATCCTGCTCCTCTCTGCACCTTCAGCTACGTCGACCACCTTCACTTCACCACCACTACACCCCAGGGGCCCGCTCCGTCTGAGGGGAGTGCTTCAACTAGCTGCCACACCTCCTATCTCGTGGGGACTACAATAAGCAGCGCTGATCATTTCTGACCAGAAACCTCAGATGGCATCACGACAAACAATTCCCCTTTAACATGTCCGGTATGGGCCATGACATCCGGGACCACCACTGTGACCCCGCAGGGTCAAATGCCCCGTCCCGGCGACCGAGACAACCACATCTAGTAATGTAATAATGGTAAACACAGTATAGATGAAAGATTTACCAGGGTTCGTTACGGTAGGAGCAGTGACACTATGTGACCGTCCAGCGCCACACAATCTTGTAAGGGTTAATTTGGTTTAAAAAATTGTAACTACCAAGAAGCGGTGAGTGCGGAAAAATCCATAACAGAACGCTTTACTTCACTGCTGTAATCTGCACAATCTGACAAGCTAAACCGCCATTGTACCCAGCGCGACATGATCCAGATCTACATTCAGCCGAAGGATTTTGCATTTACCCACGCAGGAGGGAACACGGGCGCGGGGCTCACATCTTACATCTGGATTAGCCGCTATAATACAATTTGTAAATTGAAAAATGGCTGCAGCTGCCGGCGGACGGGACGACGGCGTCTTTTCAATCAGCTTAAACTTGTTGATATCTTTTCAATTTAGCAGAGTAAAGATTTGCTAAGTAAATGGAGAAGGCAGGCCGTGCTCGGGAAGTCAATCACAGCCCCGAGGTGACGGCTGACGATCTGCCTGCACTCAGGACTGCGCAGAGGAGAGAATCCTGAGAGTGAACAGGAAGGCAGGAGGACCCGGGTACCTGCCCAGTCTGCCCACTCCACTAACGCCAGCCCTGGATGGAGAATGGAGAAAAAAAGGAAGAAGACGTGTGATGCATGAAAGATCTCAAACCCTGGACAATCCCCTGCACATGCGGCCCGGATCCAGCATGTCCCGTGCGTTGTCTGTGGGGCTTGCGGTCCAGTGTGGCAAGTGCGGTTCTGCTGGATGCGGCAGATCCGGCACTTGCAGCCACAAAAAAAACTCTGCATGCACTTGCCACACCTGACCGCAAGCCCAATAGACAATGCACGGGAGTTGACGGATCCGGGGCGCAAGTGCTGCAGTTAGGGGGAGGCGGCAGATCCGGCAGAAGCGGTAAATTTGCCGGATCTGCCGCACATCACTGAAAATGCTGATGTGAAAGGGGCCTAGAAGATCCATTTTTTTCTTACTGGATCAGTTTGTCATGGAAGATCTAATATTTTTCAGATTACACTTATTTTTCCTCCCGAATTGGGAGAAAATAAGGGTGTGTTTTATAATTCGATTGTTGCTTAACTTGGGTTGTGGCGGCTGTGCTGTGGGCAGGGTCATCGGTGGATGTTGAAAGTGGGGCAATGCTTGCGGGCCTGGAGCTGGGAGTGTCACGGTGTTCGGCAGGAATTGATAGTGACTTCCAGGTACCGGTAAATGGCTGCAAAGGGGCACAGGCATTCCTAGAGATCTCAGAGAGCCGAGTGCTTGATCTGTGCCTGCGCTGCCTCTACTGGATAGTAGAGGCAGCGCAGTCACAGATCACACTCCGCTTTCTCAGATCTTCATCTCTGCCTGCGCCGCCTCCGCAGCCATTTACCAGTATCTGGAAGTAACTATCAATTCCTGCTGAACACCGTGACACACTCCTAACTCCAGACCCGCAAGCATTGCCCCACATCCACCGGTGACCCTGCCTCCTGCCTACAGCATTCCCGCCATCAATGATCCCCACCACCGCAATCCTGCCTGCTGTGACCCTATCGCTCCACCACCATCTTGGCCGCCCCCTCCATCCAGTAAGCTACACTGGACATAGATGCACCGGATTGTAGGACGGACCCCCTATTTTAAATATATATTTTTTTTCCTAATTTCTTTCAATTTGGGGGTGCGTTTTATAATCCAACAGCAGCGGGTTTTTTTGCGGCCGCAACTGCAGCAAGTGCCAGATCGCGGCCATACCTCACCTGTCACAAGCCTCATAGACAATGCATGGGGCTCGCCGCGAGTGCGGCCGTTAGGTGGCAGATGCGCTAAATCTGCCACATCTGCCGCAATCAGTGAAAAGCGCTAATGTGAAAGGGGCCTTATAAAGTCAAAAATATCTATTATATAATTGCCGTAGCTCACTTCCGTCGGAGCGGCGCTGCTTCCGGTGGCTTGGTTAGCGAGTCCAGGTTTCAGCGGGCATTGCGAGTCGCTGCCACCGCTAACCAAGCCACAGAAGCCATTACCCGCCGCTGGCACCCTGCCATTACCCCGCCGCTCATACTACTGTAGTGTACACCGCTATAGTATACTACAGTCCCATGCCCGTAAGCGCCATGGGACTGTAGTATACCATCGCGCTGTACACCCCGCCGCTGGCACCCTCTGCCCGCAAGCCCCTGCCGCTGCCATACTACTGTAGTGTACACCGCTATACTATACTACAGTCCCATGCCCGTAAGCGCCATGGGACTGTAGTATACCATCGCGCTGTACACTACAGACCCCTCCCGCCGCAGGCACCCTCTGCCACAAGCCCCTGCCGCTGCCATACTACTGTAGTGTACACCGCTATAGTATACTACAGTCCCATGCCCATAAGCGCCATGGGACTGTAGTATACCATCGCGCTGTACACCCCGCCGCTGCCACCCTCTGCCCGCAAGCCCCTAGCCACTACCCCGCCGCAGGCACCCTCTGCCGCAAGCCCCTGCCGCTGCCATACTACTGTAGTGTACACCGCTATAGTATACTACAGTCCCATGCCCGTAAGCGCCATGGGACTGTAGTATACCATCGCGCTGTACACTACAGACCCCTGCCGCTCTAAGCCACTACGCGCTGTACACTACAGCCCCCTGCCGCCGCACCCCTACACCCTAAGCCCCGACCCGCCGCACCTATGACCCTACCCCGTAAGCCCCGCCGCACCTAACCCCCTACCCTCTAAGCCCCGCCGCACCTAAGCCCCTACCCCCTAAGCCCCGCCGCCAAGCCCCCACCCGCCGCACCTAAACCCCTACCCCCTAAGTCCGCCGCACCCCTACACCCTAAGCCACCCTAACCCCTAACCCACTACCCCCGCCGACGAAGCCCCTACCCCCTGCCGCCCTAACCCACTACCCCGCCGCAGCCACTACCCTCTGCCGCAAGCCCCTACCCCCTGCCGCCCTAACCCACTACCCCGCCGCTCCCACTACACTCTGCCGCACCTAACCCCTAAGCCACTACCCCCGCCGCCGAAGCCCCTACCCCCTGCCGCCCTAACCCACTACCCCGCCGCAAGCCCCTACCCCCTGCCGCCCTAACCCCTAACCCACTACCCCGCCGCCGAAGCCCCTACCCCCTGCCGCCCTAATCCACTACCCCCCGCAGCCACTACCCTCTGCCGCAAGCCCCTACCCCCTAAGCCGCACCTAACCCCCTACCCCCGATTCCGCACCTAAACCCCTACCCCCCCCCCCTGCCCCCTAAGCCCCCCGCACCTAACCCCCTATCCCCTAAGCCCCGCCGCCTCCTAAGCTCACACCGCTAACACCTAAAGCCCTACACCCCAAGCCCCCGCCGTCCCCTAACCTAACGTCCCCGTCGATCACTTACATGCCTTCAAGTCATCTGATCGTCCGTCCGATCCACAAGTCCTCCGTCCGGCCAGGCGTCCTCTTCCTCCGGCCCCGGGGGTCTTCTCTCTTCTTTCCGCCATCTCCGCCTCTTCGTCCGGCCCCGGGGATCTTCTGTCTTCTTTTCGCTAACTTCCACCTCCGACCTCCTCTTCCTTCTCATTAAGATAGAATGGACGAAAAATCCGCCATTCTACCTCAATGAGATCTGAGGCCCTCTTCTGATTGGTCGCTGTATACTGCCCTCAGCCAATCAGAAGAGCCCCTCATTTTTTTATTATTTTTAAATTATTTTTTAATTATTTTTTTTATTATTAAATTTATTTATTTTTTTAAGTCAGACTGAGACGCAGTTCTCATTCAGGTCCGCCTTTTTTTTTCCCCATTGACATACATTACCGGTGTGTCGGCGATTTTATGGCCGCCCACCTGGTTCTATTTGTCGGCCCTAAAATCGCGGACACACCGCTAATGCATCTCTATGGGCAGTCAGCCCGATTTCGGATTGAACGCCGACCAATCAGAATTCGAGCTGACTGCCCATAGAGATGCATTAGCGGTGTGTCCGCGATTTTAGGGCCGACAAATAGAACCAGGTGGGCGGCCATAAAATCGCCGACACACCGTAATGTATGTCAATGGGGAAAAAAAAAGGCGGACCTGAATGAGAACTGCGTCTCAGTCTGACTTAAAAAAATAAATAAATTTAATAATAAAAAAAATAATTTAAAAATAATTAAAAAGTAATAAAAAAATAAATAAAAAATATTAAATAATTAAATAAAAATAATAATAAAAAAAAAAAAATATATGCGGACCTGAATGAGAACTGTGTCTCACTCTCACTTAAAAAAATAAATAAATTAAATAATAAAAAAAATAATTTAAAAATAATTAAAAAATAATAAAAAAATAAATAAAAAATATTAAATAATTAAATAAAAATAATAATAATAAAAAAAAAAAAAAAATGCGGACCTGAATGAGAACTGTCTCTCACTCTCACTTAAAAAAATAATAAATTAAATAATAAATAAAATAATTTAAAAATAATTAAAAAATAATAAAAAAATAAATAAAAAATATTAAATAATTAAATAAAAATAATAATAAAAAAAAAAAAAAAAATGCGGACCTGAATGAGAACTGTGTCTCACTCACTTAAAAAAATAAATTAAATAATAAAAAAAATAATTTAAAAATAATTAAAAAATAATAAAAAAATAAATAAAAAATATTAAATAATTAAATAAAAATAATAATAAAAAAAAAAAAAAAAAATGCGGACCTGAATGAGAACTGTCTCTCACTCTCACTTAAAAAAATAAATAAATTAAATAATAAAAAAAATAATTAAAAAATAATTAAAAAATAATAAAAAAATAAATTAAAAATAATAAATAATTCAAAAAAAATAATAATAAAAAAATTACATATATGCTAATTATATCAGCCCTTTCAGCGGACCTGAAAGAGAACTGGGTCTCAGCCTAAATAATAAATTTAATAATAAAAAAATTAATTAAAATATAATAAAAAAATAAATAAAAAATAATAAATAATTAAATAAAAAATAATAATTTAAAAAAAATGCTAATAATAATGATATTACTGCTAATAATAATGCTATTAATGCTAATAATTATGCTATTAATGCTAATAATAATGTTATTAATGCTATTATTAATGCTAATAATGCTATTATTAATGCTATTAATGCTAATAATAATGCTATTAATGCTATTAATAATGTTATTAATGCTATTATTAATGCTAATAATGCTATTATTAATGCTATTAATGCTAATAATAATGCTATTAATGCTATTAATAATGTTATTAATGCTATTATTAATGCTATTAATGCTAATAATAATGCTATTAATGCTATTAATAATGCTATTAATGCTATTAATTATGCTATTAATGCTAATATTTATCCTATTCATGGTATTATTAATGCTATTAATGCTAATAATAATGCTATTAATGCTATTAATGCTAATAATAATGCTATTAATGCTATTAATAATGTTATTAATGCTATTATTAATGCTAATAATGCTATTATTTATGCTATTAATGCTAATAATAATGCGATTAATGCTATAATATTAAGCTATTATAATGCATATGCTATTAATGCTATTAATTTAATGCTATTAATGCATAATAATTTATCCTATTAATGCTATATTAAATGCTATTATAATGCTATTAATGCTATTAAATTATAATTGCTATTAATGCTATTAATGCTAATATTATCCTATTCATGGTATTATTAATGCTATTAATGCTAATAAATGCTATTAATGCTATTAATGCTAATAATAATGTATAATGCTATTAATAATGTTATTAATGCTATTATTAATGCTAATATAATGCTAATAATAATGCTATTAATGCTAATAATAATGCTATTAATGCTATTAATAATGCTATTAATGCTAATTATTATGCTATTAATGCTATAATTATGCTATATATATTAATGCTATTATTATATGCTATTAATAATGCTATTAATGCTATTATATCTATAATGTGCTATTAATGCTTAATATATATCTATTCAATGTATTATTAATGCTATTATTATGCTAATAATAATGCTATTATAATGCTAATATAATAATGCTATTAATAATCATAATGCTTAATTATATTATGCTATTAATGCTAATTATATATGCTATTAATGGTAATCTATTAATATAATGCTATTAATGCTAATAATAATGCTATATAATGCTATATAATTATTAATGCTATTAATTGCAATGCTTTATCTATTAATGCTATTAATGCTATTATTAATGCTATTAAGATTATGCTAAATTAATAATGCTATTAATGCTATAATAATCTATTAATGCTATTAATTATGCTATTAATGCTAATTATTAATGCTATTAATGCATATAATGCATAATCTATAATGCTATTATCTAAATACATTAGTATTTATCAAATGCTATTAATGCTTAAATCTATTAATGCTAATAATAATGCTATTAATGCTATAATAATGTTATATGCATATTAATGCTAAAAATGCTATATTAATGCTATTAATAATAATAGCTATTAATGCTATTAATAATGCTATTAATGCTATTATATGCTAAATAATATATCCTATTAATGCTATAATGACTATTAATAATGCTATATCTATAACATGCTATTAATGCTATTAAGATAATCTATTAATGCATTATATGCTTAATGCTATTAATGCTAATAATAATCTATTAATGCTATAATATGCTAATTAATGCATATTATAATCTAATTAATGTATTAATATTAATGCTATTTATGCTATTAATAATGCTATTATGCATATAATGCTATAATCATAAATGCTATTAATGCTATAATATTATGCATTAAGCTAATATCTATTAATGCTATTTATGCAATTATAATGCTATTAATGCTATATAATGTTAATTATATGCTATTAATGATATGCTAATTAATAATGCATTATTAATTATAAAGCTATTAAGCATAATGCTATTAATCTATAAATGCTAATTTAATTGCTATATAATCTATTAATGCTATTAATGCTATTAATGTATTATAATCTATAATGCTATTATAATGCTATTAATGCATATAAAAATGCTATAATGCTATTAATTATGTATATTAATGCTAATAATGATAATAATGCTATTAATGCTATTAATAATTAATCTATTAATGCTATTTAAATGCTATATAATGCTATTAATTAAGCTATAATGCTATTAATGCTATAATTTATAATGCTATTAAGCTTAAGCTAATAATATGCTATTAATGCTATTAATGCTAATATTTATCCTATTCATGGTATTATTAATGCTATTAATGCTAATAATAATGCTAATGCTATTAATGCTAATAATAATGCTATTAATGCTATTAATAATGTTATTAATGCTATTATTAATGCTAATAATGCTATTATTAATGCTATTAATGCTAATAATAATGTGATTAATGCTATTAATAATGCTATTACTGCTATTAATTATGCTATTAATGCTAATATTTTCTCCTAATAATGCTATTAATGCTAATAATAATGCTATTAATGCTATTAATAATGCTATTAATGCTATTAATTATGCTATTAATGCTATTAATGCTAATATTTATCCTATTCATGGTATTATTAATGCTATTAATGCTAATAATAATGCTATTAATGCTATTAATGCTAATAATAATGCTATTAATGCTATTAATAATGTTATTAATGCTATTATTAATGCTAATAATGCTATTATTAATGCTATTAATGCTAATAATAATGCGATTAATGCTATTAATAATGCTATTAATGCTATTAATGCTAATATTTATCCTATTAATGCTATTAATGCTAATAATAATGCTATTAATAATGATATTAATGCTATTAATTATGCTATTAATGCTATTAATGCTAATATTTATCCTATTAATGGCATTATTAATGCTATTAATGCTAATAATAATGCTATTAATGCTATTAATAATGTTATTAATGCTATTATTAATGCTAATAATGCTATTATTAATGCTATTAATGCTAATAATAATGCTATTAATGCTATTAATAATGCTATTAATGCTATTAATTATGATATTAATGCTAATATTTATCCTATTAATGGTATTAATACTAGTAATAATGCTATTAATGCTAATATTTATCCTATTAATGCTATTAATGCTATTAATAATGCTATTAATGCTATTAATTATGCTATTATTGCTATTAATGCTAATATTTATCCTATTTATGGTATTATTAATGCTATTAATGCTAATAATAATGCTATTAATGCTATTAATGCTAATATTAATGCTATTAATGCTATTAATAATGTTATTAATGCTATTATTAATGCTAATAATGCTATTATTAATGCTATTAATGCTAATAATAATGTTATTAATGCTATTAATAATGCTATTAATGCTATTAATTATGCTATTAATGCTAATATTTATCCTATTAATGTTATTAATGCTAATAATAATGCTATTAATGCTATTAATTATGCTATTAATGCTATTAATGCTAATATTTATCCTATTAATGGCATTATTAATGCTATTAATGCTAATAATAATGCTATTAATGCTATTAATAATGTTATTAATGCTATTATTAATGCTAATAATGCCATTATTAATGCTATTAATGCTAATAATAATGCTATTAATGCTATTAATAATGCTATTAATGCTATTAATTATGCTATTAATGCTAATATTTATCCTATTAATGCTATTAATAATGCTATTAATGCTAATAATAATGCTATTAATGCTATTAATAATGTTATTAATGCTATTATTAATGCTAATAATGCTATTATTAATGCTATTAATGCTAATAATAATGCTATTAATGCTATTCATAATGTTATTAATGCTATTATTAATGCTAATAATGCTATTATTAATGCTATTAATGCTAATAATAATGCTATTAATGCTATTAATAATGTTATTAATGCTATTATTAATGCTAATAATGGTATTAATAATGCTATTAATGCTAATAATAATGCTATTAATGCTATTAATACTGTTATTAATGCTCATAATACTGCTAATAATGCATTAATACTGCTATTACTGCTAATAATAATGCTATGGCTTATATTATTGCTATTGATGATGCGATTATTATTTAAAAATCTTTAAAAAAACAATAAACATATTTTAGATACCCGATGCATTTGCATCAGGCTAACAGCTATAACTACTATAATCAAATTAATGCACGTTCTAGAATCCCGATGCATTTGCATCGGGCTCACAGCTAGTGGTAAATAGTGATCAGTTTTCTGGATCCGTCCTCCAAAGACTCCAATGTTTGGTCTATGTGATACCAAAGACACTTTTTTTTCCTCTTCATCATCCTGGTAGATGCAGCAGATTTGTATCAGGAGTGTCTCAGGACATTTCTCCATTCATCCTTTCTTCATTTATATGAAGTTTATCAGTGTCGTATGCTGAAATACAGCCGCACACCATGATGTTCTCACCTCCACACTTCACTGATGTTGGTGTTTTGGGAGTGATTTGCCTTTTGGCCTCCAAACACGGTGTATTATGGCCTCCAAGGAGTTAAATTTTGGCCTACTCTGACCAGACTATATCCTACCAGTATGTCACAGACTTGTCTAAATCTTGTTGAGCAAACTTTAAATGCTCTTGAACCTACTTTGTGTTCAGCAATGGAGTCGTGGGTGGTGAGCATGCATAGAGGAGTGTGCATACAGGAGTGTGCATACAGGAGCGTGCATACAGGAGCGTGCATACAGGAGCGTGCATACAGGAGCATGCATACAGGAGCATGCATAGAGGAGTGTGCATACAGGAGCGAACATACAGGAGCGAGCATACAGGAGCGTGCATACAGGAGCGTGCATACAGGAGCGTGCATACATGAGCGTGCATAGAGTAGTGTGCATACAGGAGCGAACATACAGGAGCATGCATACAGAAGCATGCATACAGGAGCGTGCATACAGGAGCGTGCATACAGGAGTGTGCATACAGGAGTGTGCATACAGGAGCGAACATACAGGAGCATGCATACAGGAGCGTGCATACAGGAGCGTACATACAGGAGTGTGCATACAGGAGCATGCATACAGGAGCGTGAATACAGGAGCATGCATAAAGGAGTATACATACAGGAGCGTGCATACAGGAGCATGAATGCAGGCGCGTACATACAGGAGGGTGCATACAGGAGCGTACATACAGGTGCGTACATACAAGAGTGTGCATACAGGAGCGTGCATACAGGAGCATGCATACAGGAGCATGCATACAGGAGCGCACATTCAATAGCGTACATACAGGAGCGTGCATACAGGAGCATGCATACAGGAGCGTACATACAGGTGCGTACATGCAAGAGTGCATACAGGAGCATGCATACAGGAGCATGCATACAGGAGCGCACATTCAATAGCGTACATACAGGAGCGTGCATACAGGAGCATGCATACAGGAGCATGCATATAGGAGTGTACATACAGGAGCGTGCATACAGGAGTGTGCATACAGGAGCATGCATACAGGAGCATGCATACAGGAGCCTGCATACAGGAGTGTACATACAGGAGTGTACATACAGGAGCGTGCATACAGTAGCGTGCATACAGGAGCATGCATACAGGACCATGCATACAGGAGTGTGCATACGGGAGCATGCATACAGGAACGTGTATACAGGAGTGTGCATACAGGAGTATGCATACAGGAGCGAGCATACAGGAGTATGCATACAGGAGTGTGCATACAGGAGCGTTCATACAGGAGCGTGCATACAGGAGCGTGAATACAGGAGTGTGCATACAGGAGCATGCATAAAGGAGTATACATACAGGAGCGTGCATACAGGAGCATGCATACAGGAGCGTGCATACAGGAGTGTGCATACAGGAGCATGCATAAAGGAGTATACATACAGGAGTGTACATACAGAAGCATGCATAAAGGAGTATACATACAGGAGCGTACATACAGGAGCATGCATACAGGAGCATGCATACAGGAGTGTGCATACAGGAGCGTGTATACAGGATTGTGCATACAGGAGCATGCATACAGGAGCGTGCACACAGGAGTGTGCATACAGGAGCGTGCATACAGGAGCGTGCATACAGGAGCGTGCATACAGGAGCATGCATAAAGGAGTATACATACAGGAGCGTGCATACAGGAGCATGCATACAGGAGCGTACATACAAGAGTGTTCATACAGGAGCATGCATACAGGAGCGCACATACATGAGCATGCATACAGGAGCGTGCATACAGGTGCATGCATAAAGGAGCTGTGGAGACCCGGGGGTCAGTGGGCGCTCTCGTCCGCAGGCCCAGCCGCCTTTACAAAGACAGCGTGGACCAGGGCTCATCCCCAACTGAACACCCGAGCTCCTTAACCGTGGGCGGAACACTACTCAGACAACACAGGGTGAGGGAATCACAATATCAAGGCTTTATTGGATCCCCAAACAGTTAACAGCATATAACGCATAACCAAGCAGAACACATAAATGTAACAGGCGACAGAGTTTCACCCTTCCGCTGGCTCACCAGGGTTTAGAATGCAGCACGGCAAAGTCTGTAGCCAGGTGACTGTATCGTCCCAACCTGGGTTGCTTCCTTGTCCTTAAGCAGTCTATCACAGCCGAATCCGATAATCCGATACTGAAGTCCTTGTGGTTCTTTAGTCCGTGTTCTGATCCCCTTGGTCGGCACCGAAATGCCTAGGCCTAGGGTTATGGCTCGCTAACCGGATCCGAAGACCCTCGATTAGCTGCCTGTATCCAATCCAGTGACCTCTAGCCGGGACCGAAAATCCCTAGACTGAGGCCACTAGACCGAATCTAGCTCCAATCTTCAATCTCCAATCTGCTGGTCAAAGTGAACAGTCCTCCTTATATACCCTCAGCCCTCATTGTAGGATATTGGGGACGTCATGATTGGTGCAATAACACAGTCTTTTCATTGGCTGAACTCCAATCCTCATTTAACATATTTTAGTCCTATCTCAATCCACATGCTAGCAGTGATACAATGGAATGTTAGTCTGAGACAATCAGTCTGCAAACCATGACAATAACACAATAGTGGCTGGGGCCTCAATCCACATTCACAGGGTAATAGACAATGGACGATTAGCATAATTAAGTTCTCTGGCCTTCAATGACAAACAGGTTAGATAATTACATTACCAAGCTAAACTTTAACCACAGAAATCTATGACAATACTGTAAGAAATTCTCTTTGACCATTACAAGTTTACAAACCAAAATGCAATATGATATGTCTGGATGAATAAGAAATCCTCCTACATTATATATTAAAGGGTCCATTTCGTCACATTCCTCCCCCTTCTTATTTAGCCAGACAGGGCAGTCAAATATGATCAGTCTCTGGTTATCCTTCTCCTCTGGGCGGCATTGTCTTTTTTAATGGAGAAAACAGCAATCGAGGCTTCCATCTATACACCTCCCCCAGATTACCTCCCCCAGGATGGGCAGACATATTGTGGATAAGCAATAAAATGGGATTCAAGGGTTGGGCTCCCATAAACTTCTGGCCATCAATTCCCCCCCAGTCCATGACCACAGTCTGTGTAGATTTACTCACTGTTGATGGCTCCGAGGAGAATGATGGGGGCTGGGAACATGAATTATCCTCTGAAGGTGGGGTAGCAAGATCCACATCAGGGCGCTGCTTGGCTTCCTGGATGATGGAGATGGCTGTGACAAACTGGCTGGATAGTCCTTGTCCTGGGTCAGCTTGCAAAACAACAGATGTGGGGGGCCATCCATGAGCCCCACTTCAACCTCCTCCTGGTTAGCCCCTGAAACAACAGGTGTGGGGAAGCTGCTCACAAATCCCACATCAAGCTCTTCCTGGCCAGTCTCCAAAGCAACAGGGATAGGGACGTTGTCCATAACCTCCAACTTGTCCTCTTCCTGCTCTGGCACGGTGTTGACAGGATCAATTTCTTGCAGTTCCAGGGCTTGGAACTGGTGTCCTTCCAGACTGTCACTGGATCCATGGTGTGGCACACAGTTTAATTCCTTTGGCTCAATCTCGGCGGGGTCCTCATCATTCTCTGCATCCTTCTGGGCATGCCATTGGACCAATCTCTGGATCAAATCCGACCGTGTGTCAGTGTCCCTGACTTCGATTTCTCGGAACAGACATGCCACCTCTAGTTGCAGTTTCCTATAGCGGCCGTACTTCCACTCCAGTCCTCGTCCCATGGCTGAGCTGGTGGGGTTGGACATGGCAATGTCTGAAACCTGAATGCCTCACTATGGCCTGCTGGGTATGCTTATATGCATCCCTGGTTGTTGAGCCCTTGGACGGTGTCCACGAACACCAGTCCCCTGCAGCTCCCCTGGATAAACCAGGCTGAGTAGAATCCCACCGCTGCCACCAATTGTGGAGACCCGGGGGTCAGTGGGCGCTCTCGTCCGCAAGCCCAGCCGCCTTTACAAAGACAGCGTGGACCAGGGCTCATCCCCAACTGAACACCCGAGCTCCTTAACCGTGGGCGGAACACTACTCAGACAACACAGGGTGAGGGAATCACAATATCAAGGCTTTATTGGATCCCCAAACAGTTAACAGCATATAACGCATAACCAAGCAGAACACATAAATGTAACAGGCGACAGAGTCTCACCCTTCCGCTGGCTCACCAGGGTTTAGAATGCAGCACGGCAAAGTCTGTAGCCAGGTGACTGTATCGTCCCAACCTGGGTTGCTTCCTTGTCCTTAAGCAGTCTATCACAGCCGAATCCGATAATCCGATACTGAAGTCCTTGTGGTTCTTTAGTCCGTGTTCTGATCCCCTTGGTCGGCACCGAAATGCCTAGGCCTAGGGTTATGGCTCGCTAACCGGATCCGAAGACCCTCGATTAGCTGCCTGTATCCAATCCAGTGACCTCTAGCCGGGACCGAAAATCCCTAGACTGAGGCCACTAGACCGAATCTAGCTCCAATCTTCAATCTCCAATCTGCTGGTCAAAGTGAACAGTCCTCCTTATATACCCTCAGCCCTCATTGTAGGATATTGGGGACGTCATGATTGGTGCAATAACACAGTCTTTTCATTGGCTGAACTCCAATCCTCATTTAACATATTTTAGTCCTATCTCAATCCACATGCTAGCAGTGATACAATGGAATGTTAGTCTGAGACAATCAGTCTGCAAACCATGACAATAACACAATAGTGGCTGGGGCCTCAATCCACATTCACAGGGTAATAGACAATGGACGATTAGCATAATTAAGTTCTCTGGCCTTCAATGACAAACAGGTTAGATAATTACATTACCAAGCTAAACTTTAACCACAGAAATCTATGACAATACTGTAAGAAATTCTCTTTGACCATTACAAGTTTACAAACCAAAATGCAATATGATATGTCTGGATGAATAAGAAATCCTCCTACATTATATATTAAAGGGTCCATTTCGTCACAGGAGCGTACATACAGGAGCGTACATACAGGAGCATGCATACAGGAGCATGCATACAGGAGTGTGCATACAGGAGCGTATATACAGGAGCATGCATACATGAGCGTGCATACAGGAGTGTGCATACAGGAGCATGCATACAGGAGAGTGCATACAGGAGTGTGCATACAGGAGCATGCATACAGGAGCATGCACACAGGAGCATGCACACAGGAGCATGCGTAAAGGAACGTGTATACAGGAGCGAGCATACAGGCCATGGAGGGGGAGGGCATTACTTATTGTTTTCTGTGATACCATTGTATCTGCTGATTGCAGGTCCTTCTGTAGCTCTCCCACACATCTTCTTGGCTCCTGGACACATCTTCTGATACTTCATTGCTCTCCTCTGTCTGAAATCTTGCAGGGAGCACCTGGTCGCAGCCGGTATATGGTGAAATTATGTTCTCTCCACTCCCGGATTATGGCCCCTACAGAGCTCACTGGAAGCTTCAATAATTTAGAATTGGTTCTGTAACCATTACAATCAGTAGGTTTTGCAAAAATAAGGTCTTGAGACAGCTCCCTAGATTTACTCATTATCAGGTGTTTCTTGTGTGGCACCTTGGTAATGAGACTCCTGTCCAGCCCTTAATGCCAGATGGTGTCAGCAATGCACCTCCAAGTTACAGATTTCCATCATCGCTGATATGGAGATTTTGTAAGTATGCACAGCTATGTAGACAAACCTTTGGTGTATTGGAGCAATTCGGGCACAATTTAGCAAAGTTCAGAGGCTGAAACGTCCGGCGATCAGCAGTTATTTCTGACTAGATGGCGGCCCGATTCTAAAGAATCGAGTAGTCTAGAATCCATATATAGTTTATTTACTAATAGTTACGGGAGTGCGGTGAAATTAATTGTGTGTATACAGGTGGGTCTGTGGGTAGCACTGTATACGGTGGCTCAGTGGTTAGCACTGTATATGGTGGCTCAGTGGTTAGCACTGTATACGGTGGCTCAGTGGTTAGCACTGTATACGGTGGCTCAGTGGTTAGCACTGTATATGGTGGCTCAGTGGTTAGTACTGTATATGGTGGCTCAGTGGTTAGCACTGTATATGATGGCTCAGTGGTTAGCACTGTATATGGTGGCTCAGTGGTTAGCACTGTATATGGTGGCTCAGTGGTTAGCACTGTATATGGTGGCTCAGTGGTTAGCACTGTATACAGTGGCTCAGTGGTTAGCACTGTATGGTGGCTCAGTGGTTAGCACTGTATATGGTGGCTCAGTGGTTAGTACTGTATATGGTGGCTCAGTGGTTAGCACTGTATATGGTGGCTCAGTGGTTAGCACTGTATATGATGGCTCAGTGGTTAGCACTGTACGGTGGCTCAGTGGTTAGCACTGTATACGGTGGCTCAGTGGTTAGCACTGTATATGGTGGCTCAGTGGTTAGCACTGTATATGGTGGCTCAGTGGTTAGCACTGTATATGGTGGCTCAGTGGTTAGCACTGTATAGGGTGGCTCAGTGGTTAGCACTGTATATGGTGGCTCAGTGGTTAGCACTGTATATGGTGGCTCAGTGGTTGGCACTGTATATGGTGGCTCAGTGGTTAGCACTGTATACGGTGGCTCAGTGGTTAGCACTGTATATTGTGGCTCAGTGGTTAGCACTGTATATGGTGGCTCAGTGGTTAGCACAGTATACGGTGGCTCAGTGGTTAGCACTCTATGGTGGCTCAGTGGTTAGCACTGTATACGGTGGCTCAGTGGTTAGCACTGTATATGGTGGCTCAGTGGTTAGTACTGTATATGGTGGCTCAGTGGTTAGCACTGTATATGATGGCTCAGTGGTTAGCACTGTACGGTGGCTCAGTGGTTAGCACTGTATACGGTGGCTCAGTGGTTAGCACAGTATATAGTGGCTCAGTGGTTAGCACTGTATAGGGTGGCTCAGTGGTTAGCACTGTATATGGTGGCTCAGTGGTTAGGACTGTATACGGTGACTCAGTGGTTAGCACTGTATATGGTGGCTCAGTGGTTAGCACTGTATACGGTGGCTCAGTGGTTAGCACTGTATACAGGTGGGTCTGTGGGTAGCACTGTATACGGTGGCTCAGTGGTTAGCACTGTATATGGTGGCTCAGTGGTTAGCACTGTATATGGTGGCTCAGTGGGTAGCAGAGTATACAGTGGTTCAGTAGTTAGCACTGTATATGGTGGCTCAGTGGTTAGCACTGTATATGGTGGCTCAGTGGTTAGCACTGTATATGGTGGCTCAGTGGGTAGCAGAGTATACAGTGGTTCAGTGGTTAGCACTGTATATGGTGGCTCAGTGGTTAGCACTGTATATGATGGCTCAGAGGTTAGCACTGTATATGGTGGCTCAGTGGTTAGCACTGTATATGGTGGCTCAGTGGTTAGCACTGTATATGGTGGCTCAGTGGTTAGCACTGTATATGGTGGCTCAGTGGTTAGCACTGTATATGGTGGCTCAGTGGTTAGCACTGTATACGGTGGCTCAGTGGTTAGCACTGTATATGATGCTCAGTGGTTAGCACTGTTACGGTGGCTCAGTGGTTAGCACTGTATACGGTGGCTCAGTGGTTAGCACTGTATATGGTGGCTCAGTGGTTAGCACTGTATATGGTGGCTCAGTGGTTAGCACTGTATATGGTGGCTCAGTGGTTAGCACTGTATAGGGTGGCTCAGTGGTTAGCACTGTATATGGTGGCTCAGTGTTAGCACTGTATAATGGTGGCTCAGTCGTTGGCACTGTATATGGTGGCTCAGTGGTTAGCACTGTATACGGTGGCTCAGTGGTTAGCACTGTATATGGTGGCTCAGTGGTTAGCACTGTATATGGTGGCTCAGTGGTTGGCACTGTATATGGTGGCTCAGTGGTTAGCACTGTATAACGGTGGCTCAGTGGTTAGCACTGTATATGGTGGCTCAGAGGTTAGCACTGTATATGGTGGCTCAGTGGTTGCACAGTATACGTGGCTCAGTGGTTAGCACTCTATGGTGGCTCAGTGGTTAGCACTGTATACGTGGCTCAGTGGTTTAGCACTGTATAGGTGGCTCAGTGGTTAGTACTGTATATGGTGGCTCAGTGGTTAGCACTGTATATGATGGCTCAGTGGTTAGCACTGTATATGGTGGCTCAGTGGTTAGTACTGTATATGGTGGCTCAGTGGTTAGCACTGTATATGATGGCTCAGTGGTTAGCACTGTACGGTGGCTCAGTGGTTAGCACTGTATACGGTGGCCTCAGTGGTTAGCACTGTATATGGTGGCTCAGTGGTTAGCACTGTATATGGTGGCTCAGTGGTTAGGACTGTATACGGTGACTCAGTGGTTAGCACTGTATATGGTGGCTCAGTGGTTAGCACTGTATATGGTGGCTCAGTGGTTAGGACTGTATACGGTGACTCAGTGGTTAGCACTGTATATGGTGGCTCAGTGGTTAGCACTGTATACGGTGGCTCAGTGGTTAGCACTGTATACAGGTGGGTCTGTGGGTAGCACTGTATACGGTGGCTCAGTGGTTAGCACTGTATATGGTGGCTCAGTGGTTAGCACTGTATATGGTGGTTCAGTGGTTAGCACTGTATATGGTGGCTCAGTGGTTAGCACTGTATATGGTGGCTCAGTGGGTAGCAGATGTATACAGTGGTTCAGTGGTTAGCACTGTATATGGTGGCTCAGTGGTTAGCACTGTATATGGTGGCTCAGTGGTTAGCACAGTATAACGGTGGCTCAGTGGTTAGCACTCTATGGTGGCTCAGTGGTTAGCACTGTATACGGTGGCTCAGTGGTTAGCACAGTATACGGTGGCTCAGTGGTTAGCACTCTATGGTGGCTCAGTGGTTAGCACTGTATACGGTGGCTCAGTGGTTAGCACTGTATATGGTGGCTCAGTGGTTAGCACTGTATATGGTGGCTCAGTGGTTAGCACTGTATATGGTGGCTCAGTGGTTAGCACTGTACGGTGGCTCAGTGGTTAGCACTGTATACGGTGGCTCAGTGGTTAGCACTGTATATGATGGCTCAGTGGTTAGCACTGTATATGGTGGCTCAGTGGTTAGCACTGTACGGTGGCTCAGTGGTTAGCACTGTATACGGTGGCTCATGGTTACACGAGGTGGCAGTTTCACGTACCCAACATGTATATGGTGGCTTAGTGGTTAGCTACTGTATACGGTGGCTCAGTGGTTAGCACTGTATATGTGGCTCAGGGTTAGTACTGTATATGGTGGCTCAGTGGTTAGCACTGTATATGGTGGCTCAGAGGTTAGCACTGTATATGGTGGCTCAGTGGTTAGCACTGTATATGGTGGCTCAGTGGTTAGCACTGTATATGATGGCTCAGGGTTAGCACTGTATATGGTGGCTCAGTGGTTAGCACCGTATATGATGGCTCAGTGGTTAGCACTGTATATGGTGGCTCAGTGGTTAGCACTGTATATGGTGGCTCAGTGGTTAGCACTGTATATGGTGGCTCAGTGGTTAGCACTGTATATGGTGGCTCAGTGGTTAGCACTGTATATGGTGGCTCAGTGGTTAGCACTGTAACGGTGGCTCAGTGGTTAGCACTGTATAGATGGCTCAGTGGTTAGCACTGTAACGGTGGCTCAGTGGTTAGCACTGTATACGGTGGCTCAGTGGTTAGCACTGTATATGGAGGCTCAGTGGTTAGCACTGTATATGGTGGCTCAGTGGTTAGCACTGTATAGGGGGCTCAGTGGATTAGCACTTGTAATTAATGGTGGCTCAGTGGTTAGCACTGTATAGGGTGGCTCAGTGGTTAGCACTGTATAGGGTGGCTCAGTGGTTAGCACTGTATATGGTGGCTCAGTGGTTGGCACTGTATATGGTGGCTCAGTGGTTAGCACTGTATACGGTGGCTCAGTGGTTAGCACTGTATATGGTGGCTCAGTGGTTAGCACTGTATATGGTGGCTCAGTGGTTGGCACTGTATATGTGGCTCAGTGGTTAGCACTGTATACGGTGGCTCAGTGGTTAGCACTGTATATGGTGGCTCAGTGGTTAGCACTGTATATGGTGGCTCAGTGGTTAGCACTGTATACGGTGGCTCAGTGGTTAGCACTGTAATGGTGGCTCAGTGGATTAGCACTGTATATGGTGGCTCAGTGGTTAGCACTGTATATGGTGGCTCAGTGGTTAGTACTGTATATGGTGGCTCAGTGGTTAGCACTGTATAGATGGCTCAGTGGTTAGCACTGTATATGGTGGCTCAGTGGTTAGTACTGTATAGGTGGCTCAGTGGTTAGCACTGTATGGTGGCTCAGTGGTTAGCACTGTACGTGGCTCAGTGGTTAGCACTGTATATGGTGGCTCAGTGGTTAGCACTGTATACGGTGGCTCAGTGGTTAGCACTGTATATCGGTGGCTCAGTGGTTAGCACTGTATATGGTGGCTCAGTGGTTAGACTGTATACGGTGACTCAGTGGTTACCATTGTATATGGTGGCTCAGTGGTTAGCACTGTATACGGTGGCTCAGTGGTTAGCACTGTATATGGTGGCTCAGTGGTTAGCACTGTATATGGTGGCTCAGTGGTTAGCAAATATACGTTGTCTCAGTGGTTAGCACTGTATAGGTGGCTCAGTGGTTAGCACTGTATATGGTGGCTCAGTGGTTAGCACAGTATACGGTGGCTCAGTGGTTAGCACTCTATGGTGGCTCAGTGGTTAGCACTGTATACGGTGGCTCAGTGGTTAGCACATGTATATGGTGGCTCAGTGGTTAGCACTGCTATGGTGGCTCAGTGGTTAGCACTGTATAGGTGGCTCAGTGGTTAGCACTGTATATGGTGGCTCAGTGGTTAGCACTGATATGGTGGCTCAGTGGTTAGCACTGTATATGGTGGCTCAGTGGTTAGCACTGTATGGTGGCTCAGTGGTTAGCACTGTATATGGTGACTCAGTGGTTAGTACTGTAATGGTGGCTCAGTGGTTAGCACTGTATATGGTGGCTCAGTGGTTAGCACTGTATATGGTGGCTCAGTGGTTAGCACTGTATATGATGGCTCAGAGGTTAGCACTGTATATGGTGGCTCAGTGGTTAGCACTGTATATGGTGGCTCAGTGGTTAGCACTGTATATGGTGGCTCAGTG